>BQNB010025462.1:0-13672 GCA_026074375.1 Tanacetum coccineum | reverse complement strand
GAGATCACTGAATTACAATGCTTATATCTTCATAAAGTCCGAGAATGTGACTGTCTTGCACAAAAGCTTTCTGAACAAACTAAATTTGTAAGTAAAGAGATTTACACTGAGCTTTTACGGAGTTTTACTAAATTAGAAATCGCTTTACAAGAATGTCAAGAACAACTGAAAAATGACACAGTTTGCAAAGAAAAGGCATCAAATATATTTCGAAAAGAACGTGAACAATATGTTGAAATACAAGATTTGAAAGCTCAACTGCAAGAGAAGAACATGGCAATAAGTGAGTTGAAAAAATTCGTTGAAAAATGCAAGGGAAAATATGTAGACACTAAGTTTGATAAACCATCTGGTGTTCGACAACCAAATGCTCAAAGGATTCCAAAACCATCAGTTTTAGGAAAACCGGCTCCTTTTTCAGACTCTCTTGAGAGAAAATATTTTGCAAAGAAAAAGTCGGTTCCAAAAACTAATGAGTCAGAGGGTTTATCAAAACCAGTCACTCTACAGAATTTACCTAAGACAGCAATGCAAGCTGTAAGAAACACAAATGTGATTAAACCAGGCATGTATCGCATTGCAAGTAGTACCACACAAACTAGAGCACCACAGTTGAATCAGACTTTTAGGAATACTAATCCTCGCGCTTCTACATCTACAGGAGTAGCTCACAAAACTAATGTTAGTAGATCACAGCCTAGGAGCAATCAAATAAAGATAAGGTCGTTCCAAACACTAGTCATGTGAAATTTAAGAAGACTGAAGTAGAAGAACACCCTAGGATTTCTAGTATTTCTAATCAAACAAAGTCTATAATTGCGTGTAATGACAGTATAAATTCCAGAACTTCAAATGTTAATGCCGTTTGTGCTACTTGTGGAAAATGTGTGTTCAATTCGATTCATGATGCTTGTGTTTCTAAATTCTTGAATGACGTGAATGCTAGAACTAAGAAGCCTAATGTAGTGCCTATTAGTACTAGAAAACCCAAAAGTCAAGCGAACAAATCTGTTGCAACACCCCATAAGAAAACAGTTGCATCAGAATCCACTATCACAAGTTCCAAGAGTTACTATAGGATGCTATATAAGAAAACGAGTAAGGCGTGGAAATGGTGGATAGCACAACAATGCCCATCAACATACAAATGGGTTCCTAAAACACAGAAGAAATGGGTTCCTAAGACACAAAAGAAATGGGTACCTAAAGTTAGGAATGAAAGTGTGCCTAAAAGAGTTAGTTTTGCCGTAGATAATACATCTAGGATAACTAATGTCTTGAAACTCACAAACACTTTAGGATCCAATTTGTCATGTGTTCCATCGTCCTCTACTTCTCTTGCAGATTGTACAACTCATCCTATTCATTGTTGACTCTGGATGCACAAAGCACATGACGGGCAATCTATCTCTGCTGTGCAATTTTGTTGAAAAATACTTGGGTACCGTTCGTTTTGGCAATGATCAATTTGCTCCAATTCTTGGTTATGGAGATTTGGTTCAAGGAAATATCACGATCAAAAGGGTTTACTACGTCGAAGGTCTCAATCACAATCTTTTCTCAGTTGGTCAATTCTGTGATGCGGATTTGGAGGTTGCATTTCGGAAATCTACGTGTTTTGTTAGAGATCTTCAGGGAAACGACTTACTAACCGGTAATCGTGGAACTGATCTCTATACAATTTCTCTTCAAGAAACAACTTCATCAACTCCAATCTGTCTCATGGCTAAAGCATCACCAACTCAAGCATGGTTATGGCATCGAAGACTTTCTCATCTCAACTTCGACTACATCAACTTGCTTTCAAAGAAAGATGTTGTGATTGGTTTACCAAAACTGAAGTATGTCAAGGATCAACTATGTTCCTCTTGTGAAGTGAGTAAAGCAAAACGAAGCTCATTCAAGTCAAAGACTGTTCCAAGTTCAAAAGGACGGTTAAATTTGCTTCATATGGACTTATGTGGTCCAATGCGGGTTGCTAGCATAAATGGGAAGAAGTATATTCTGGTAATTGTCGATGACTACTCTAGATATACTTGGACACTCTTTCTACCTTCCAAGGATGAAACACCAGAAGTTTTAAAATACTTTCTCATGATGATCCAAAGAAATCTTCAAGCCCTAGTAATTTCTGTTCGCACTGACAGAGGCACTGAGTTCTTAAACAAGACACTTAATGAATTCTTTAAAGAAGAAGGAATTGAGCATAAAACTTCTACACCTCAAACACCTGAACAGAACGGCGTTGTCGAAAGGCAAAACCGCACTCTTGTTAAGGCTGCTCGAACGATGCTTTCAGCTTCTAAACTTCCTTTATTCTTTTGGGCTGAAGCAATTGCAACCGCATGCTATACTCAAAACAGATCAATCATTATCCCAACTCATGAGAAAACGGCATATCACATCATTAATGACAGAAAACCCTCAATTAAACACCTTCACATCTTTGGTTGCACTTGTTACCTAACCAGAGATAGTGAGAACTTGGATAAGATGAAAGAAAAAGGGGATACATGCATTTTGGTTGGATACTCCACTCTGTTAAAGGGATATCGTGTCTACAACAAGAGAACAAGATTGATAGTTGAATCCATACATCTCAGATTTGATGAGATTAAAGAGATGTCTAAGACGTCTGTTACTAATGACACTTCAGGCCTCGTTCCCTAACGACAAAAGGCATCAGATTATGACAACCCTAACCCCGCACCAAAACTATAAAATGTTTCTCCTTCAGCAGATACAACAGTTCCATCACAATAGGAGTTGGATCTTCTTTTTGGTCCTTTGTACGATGAATTTTTCAATGATGGTACTTCTCGTGTCAACAAGTCTTCTTCTCCCATCGACAATTCTATTCAAAAAGACACACTACCTTCAACGCATATTCAACCTAAATCAAAACCGACAACTTCAACAAATGTTCATGCTGAGGAAAACAACGATAATCAAACAGAATTTACCAATCCTTTATGTACACCAGTACAAGAAAATGCTGAGTCTTCCTCACGCAATATTGGTACTTCAAATATGCAAACCTTCAATCAACCTCAATATTCCGAATACCGATGGACAAAAGATCACCCATTAACTCAAGTTCGTGGAAATCCATCCAAGCCAGTGCAAACAAGACGACAACTTGCAACCGATCCTGAAATGTGTATGTTCGCACTCACCGTGAGTATTGTTGAACCGAAAAACATTAAGGAGGCAATGGCTGATTCAGCATGGATAGAAGCAATGCAGGATGAACTTCATCAGTTTGACAGACTACAAGTCTGGGAACTCGTTGACAAACCTTTTGGCAAGAACGTAATCAAGCTAAAGTGGTTATGGAAAAACAAAAAGGATGAAGACCAAACTGTAATTCGCAACAAAGCACGACTTGTAGCAAAGGGTTATGCTCAGGAAGAGGGTATTGATTTCGACGAATCATTTGCTCCAGTTGCTCGCTTGGAGGCTGTCAGGATCTTTGTCGCATATGCTGCACACAAGTCTTTTCCAATTTACCAGATGGACGTGAAAACGGCATTTCTTAATGGTCCATTGAAGGAGGAGGTTTATGTTGCACAACCAGACGGATTCGTTGATCCTGATCATCCAGACAAAGTTTACCGTCTAAGGAAAGCTCTATATGGATTGAAACAAGCTCCGAGAGCCTGGTATGATGAACTCTCAAAATTCCTGATTTCCAACGGTTTTACTAAAGGTATCATTGACCCGACTCTATTCACGATAAAATACGGGGAGGACATTCTACTTGTGCAAATTTACGTTGATGACATTATTTTTGGTTCCACAAACCCTAAATTTTCAAAACGTTTTGAAAAATTAATGCACGGTAGATTTGAGATGTCCTTAATGGGGGAAATGAAATTCTTTTTAGGACTTCAGATCCACCAATCCCCACGAGGTATTTTTATCAATCAGGCCAAATATACTTTAGAGATTCTGAAAAAACATGGTATGGAAAAAGGACAAAGCATTGGTACACCAATGGCTACGAAACCTAAATTAGATGCAGACTTGAGTGGTGAACCCGTAGACCAAACTGACTATCGTAGCAAAATCGGGTCACTCATGTATCTGACATCTAGTAGACCAGACATAGTGCAAGCTGTATGTTATTGTGCAAGATATCAAGCAAGACCGACTGAAAAACACCTCAAAGAGGTTAAAAGGATCTTTCAATACTTAAGAGGTACCATTCACATGGGACTCTGGTATCCGAAGGGTTCTGGCTTTGATCTAACAGCTTTTTCAGATGCCGATCATGCCGGTTGCCTTGATACTCGCAAAAGCACTTCTGGAGGAATACAATTCCTAGGTGATAAGTTAGTCAGCTGGATGTCAAAGAAGCAGGACTGTACTGCAATGTCATCAGCAGAGGCTGAATACGTGGCGTTATCTGCAAGTTGTGCTCAAGTTATGTGGATGCGGACACAACTTCAAGATTATGGCTTCAACTACAACAAAATACCGTTGTACTGCGACTCTCAGTCAGCCATAGCAATATCATGCAACCCCGTGCAGCACTCCCGTACCAAGCATATCCATACTCGGTATCATTTCATCAAGGAACAGGTTGAAAACGGTATAATTGAATTGTACTTTGTCAGAACTGAATACCAATTGGCTGACATGTTCACTAAAGCCCTTCCCGAAGAAAGGTTTCAGTATCTTGTTAGGCGAATTGGTATGAGATGTTTGACTCCAGCAGAACTGGAGGTTCTGACAAAAGAATCTGCTTGATACTTCATCAAACATCAACATGTACATATTTTTGAAAAAAGAAAAATACAAAAATATAAAATTTCAAAAAGAAAATACAAAATCAAAAAATCAGAAAATGTTTCAAAAAATATTCTTCTCGACATGTCTCTTGGAATCGATAACATTTACGTACCTAGAAATGTTGATTAATATCGACACGGGCGTGTAAATGAAGTTCGAACAGGAGTTTTTCAAATAGTTTCAAAACATGTCATTTCTAATTTTCTAAATGGCTTATGTGCAAATATCAGTACGTAACCCGGACTTCAAATAAAGGAAAGTTTATCCATAAAGATAACTTATCCTAACAACGAGAAATTCAACGTTTCTCGGTCTTGAGCTGTTCTTACAAGACATTCAAAGTTTTAAGCTCAAGAAAAAGGAAAGTGTACGCATAAGTGCGCTTACCCTTAGAGTTGGAAGAGAAGTCTTCTAACATGATGTTTTTCAAAATGTTGAACACAATTTTTCAAGAATTTCTCACTGACGATTCATAATCTTTCAAAATTGCGTGTTCAACACTCCATCTATCAAGGGGGAGTTTCTCGAAAAACAAAGTTTAATGTGTTTGGATACATCATCTCACGACCATTCTTATGTATTCAAACCATTCCTAAAAAGTCTCGACATTCTTATGTATTCAAACCATCCCAAAATAAGTCTTTTAATTAATCAAGATGTAATAATGGACAATTCAATTAGAATGACTAGTTATAAGATGGAATCTAAATGTTCACCTCATTTTATCATCGATTTTACAACGTGGTATCATTTTTATTGGTGGTCACATACATATGTAAAATTGAGGTTGGGAGCAAGTTGACACTCACTGTTCAAATAATTCATGCTAGCTTACAATTTTTTCCCCATGGCTCTTTCAAAGACAAATGTTTATTCAACACAGTATTTCAAAGAACTAATTGACTTAGAATTTATTATAAGTGTGAGGAAATGTAATTTAAATGCGATCTTAAAAGGGACTCAAAAGTGCTCATTCGGAATTAGGGTTTTTTGGTAGATTACGATCTCATACCCTTCAACTTCTTATTTCACGACGATTTTGAAGTCACTAAGATGTGTAAAGGTTTGTGTATGTGTCCTATGATACACATCCAGAACCGGAGGGAAGGGTAGCTAAAACCACTTGGACAATCCTTAAGTCTAGAATCAGAATTGAGTCCTTAGGTATGATTGGAGATGAATGTGTATAAGGGAGAAGAATGTCCGTATAAGATGGAGCTAACATGGAACAATCACAAACAAGGTGTTAGTAATGACGTTTGGTAAGCATAACGGGGTTGAAGAATAAAAGAAATATATGGCATAAAGGGTGAAAGAATGAAGCCCTCCACACAAACTTAAGCAGAGGAAACGGGTCGTTACATAATGCAATGTCAGAATCACAATGTTGATTGTGACATTGAAGACGGACATCATGGGACCAGTGATGCAATGCACAAACCTTTCCCAGCCATTCGGCGTCTTCTCTCAAATGAAATCTTGTTCATTTGTCACGGGGAGATTACTCACGAATCTATTAACTTTCTCAATACGAGTAGTTAATATTGAATAGGTGGGCAGTTGCTCCAGCCTCCGATTAATAAAACCAAAAGCACTATCGAGTCTAGAGCCAAGAGGATCCATAAAATATATCTCATTAGGGACCATTCAATGACAAAACTCTTGTTGAACATCATTAAGTTCACAAGCTCTCTGTATAACAAGCGTTCCTCTGACCAATTATCCTTGTGATTCTGCATGAACATCTCCGAGTGATACTTTATTACTTCATAAAGAAGATGGAAATCTTGCTTGAGACCAGCATCACATCCAGATTCAAACAAGCTCTTGGTAGGTGATTGCGAGGAAGATTCTATATGAATCAATACTTCGGTGCTCTACTGTGAAAGAAACTGATGGTGCGATTCATGTGAATCAAACTTTTGTTCAAGGAAAATGATACTGACGGCTTAATTAGAAAGAATAGTAACTATCTGATTTACTCTGTAACGTGTTGTCTGCTTTGGGTCGTTCTGGTAATGAGAACAAGCATGCATGGTTAAATCTAATACTTATTGTTAGGAAGACCCTAACGCTTTTGAGCTGGGACCCTCCCCCCTTGTCAAGGAGATTCTATTGAATTGAATCTACTGATCACAGGTTACAGTTATTATATTCTGTAACAACGGTACTCGGAACCGCTTGAGGTTAATCGACCAAATTCCGGACGAATGACAAAGCCATATCGTCCTACGACTTTGATTGCTAACTGTTTTATTTCAGGATACATAAAAGTGGAGATGGTGATGCCTATTCCAGCTGGTAAGTCGAATTCATTACCACATGTTTATGCTCAAATACAAAGACATACTTATAAGCATCAAGATTCAAGAATCATGAAAGCTCAAGAAATTAAAGACAAAAGACTTTCCGCTCAAAACTGATGATATACAAGATCTTCCTTAACAAGATATCAAGTTATCAAGGGAGATTGTTAGTCTAGCATTTCAAGATGATGCAAAGTATGAGCATGTTGGTTCAGACACAAGATCGCCAAGGCTGGCAATGCCCCTGTCTCGATCAAGAGACAAGAAAGGAAATGATTTAAAGATCTCGACACGAAAAAAGAATAATCAAAAAGCAATGGACAAAGGCTAAAGATCAAAAGTTAACAAAGGCATGAAGGAACAAGAAATACAAACGTAGATTGAGACAAAGATCATAAGAGCTCAAACTCGTCAAATGCAATCTCATTGATCTCCCCTCCCGAAGGTAGTGTCACATATGAACTCACTTCGGGGGAGATTGTTAGCCTCAAAATATATTTGAGCTGCGAACACAATGGAAGGTGTCTTAATTCGTTCATTATATCATAGCGTCTCTCGGTCACTTATTTAATTATACGTTGTTAATAGGCTACACGGGTTAAACTGGCTCTTAAATGTAATTCTAATGGTCACGTTTCCATGGGCGAAAGCCCAAGTAATCCTGAGCCCGGCCCGTAGAAATACCAAGGCATGAAAGCCTCTTGGTATTAAGTATAAATACCCCTCTCCAAGTATGGAGAGGGTGTTGATTCTTGTTGATTCCCATTGGTTATTTTCTCATTTGTAAGAATCTTCCATCTTTTTCTTCTCTCTACCTTTCTCTCTCTAACTTCTCTCTACTATTCTTCCAATTCTTCTCATCTTATTTTCTTGTTTCAATAATGAAGTGAAAGTGATATTTTAAGGGTTCCTACAGAAATATCCGCATCTTTTTCTCTGAACCCGTACTTTCGTCAAGTGTCGCAACTTGAGCCTTGAGGACAAGACTCATTTAACGGGGAAGGATCTGTAACATTCCGTTTTTTTTGATCTTTGTAACGAGACGTCAGTAAATGACACTAATTTATTTTTTTTCTACTCGTGCGCCGTTTACCTTTTATTCTCTTCACATAATTAAATCGCGTAAGCTAAAATTTTTCACTTAACGAATAAAAACAAGAGAAAAAATGATTTTTATACACTATTTCCGACTTGTATAGTGTTGGTTCGATCTTTAATTAACACTTTTGGCGATACTTTTTTAGAATCACTTTATATAATATTTATATGATTTTCAAATTTTATAAATATTATTTTCCGATGACGTTTGAACCACTTTAAAACGATACATTATAACAACGATAGAAAAATTATTTTAGTTTTTTGAAGTAATAATCAACTCTTTTTATTTTTTTTTGTCGATTCCGTTAAAACGGTTTACGTTTCGCGTTCTTAAATTAAGTTTATGTAAATACCTCGGAAGCACCAAATCTTTTTCTACGCTTACAACAAATACCCACAATTGTAACCCAATACCCAAAAATTTAAACACAACATTATCACTTTGATACATATTACTTACGATTTATAATAGATTGGAAAACACAAGAAAATTATCTAATATCAACATCTTCTTATTTCATGGGATAATCCTAGCTTTAGGAGAACCAAGTATAAGGACTCCATGTTTTTCTCATACTTGTGTCTTTGACTTGTCTAGGGAGTACTAACGGCTTTAGCTAGCTTTATTTCACACACACATCTCTCTTGTTAGAGTGTGTTCTTAAACACACAAATCTCTCCCCCTCCTCCTCTTAGCTACCGGCAATACCCCAAGAACACCACCAATTCATACAAAATTTTGTTTAACACATTTACACAACATCCCTACTATATTATCTAAAAGATGGTCCTAAAGAAGATTTGAAGGCTTGGTTTAAGCTTTACAATAAGTTAAGACAATAAAGTTTAAGAAACAAGTTCATAAGAAAGTTAGGGTTTTCATCTCATATTTCAAGCCAAGGGTTTAAATCACAAGGGTGTGGTTTATTTCCCATTCACCACTCATCATTACTAAGGTTATCTAAAACCCTAACACTTTATAATTTATCATTTATGTGCTATATTGGTTTTAGTATAGGCAAAATACCATTTAGGGTTTTTATAATGTTTTATCATGGATAACTTACTTGTGATTAAGATTTTGTACACTTTTTCATATAATATGTGATTGGTAATATCATGGAATAATGAGATTATAAGTATGTTAACATGTTGGTTTAAGTGGAAAATGTTTAAGTATAAACTAGTGATTAAAAAGTATATAAAAAAAAGTTATAAAAACAATTTTAAAACAACATTGCTTTATCAAATAATTATTGTAGGGGCCTGTTTGAAATACGAAATTTAAAGTATTTTTTTTTATATTTTATAGTAATAATACATGTCACAAGGATACGTGGGCATGCTTAAAGAACTCTGTAGAAAGAAAAATCCGATTTATAACGTTGGATGATACGTAATTGAAGTTTAGTATACGTTAATTAATCTTTTTATAAAATTAATTTTTTATAAAAAGTTACTGTTCTATCAGGGAATTTTATTTTTGAAAACGATCAATTTTATATGATTTGAGCTTTTAAAAACGATATAGTGCTTGATAAGAATCGCCTAAATAAAACGAATAAGCAAAAGCATTAACGAATAAGATACGACATTTACGAGTTTTCAGACAACTAAAAACGATAAAAATAAAACTTAGGGTCTGTTGTGAACAGTAAAAATTACTGTTCACCAGTAAGTTCCAAATTTTGAAAATGTCAAATATTGATAACTCGTCTTAATAAGAATGCTCGGCGGGCACAAGAAACGTCAAAATCGGGCTTAAAACGCGAAAGTTATGTCGTTTTTTACTATATAGGCAATAATAAAAGTTTTTACTTATTAAGCACATTTACCAAAACAATTAGATTGTGATTGAACAATAATAGTCCTTATATGTGGTATTAATCAAAGTGCTATATTACTTGGGAGTTCATAATGAGGCCTCTTGGAAAGGTGGCGTTATCGACGAGTTGTTGGATTTACGATTGTAAAGTGTCTTTGCTCTCATTAACTAGTCACTAACATGACCTCTTAATTATGATATCTCCCGAAGATTAGTATGTTGAGCTATACGACCTATAAATAATCAAAGTGTTTAGTACTTATACGACCTATATTGGATTAGGTTGCCTTCGATCGTAAGCGTGACGCATATTCTTATTGTTAATACTTGTTGATTTACCATTCACTCAAGGATGAGTTTCGTAGCCCCTTTTTCTTACTATTGGCTTTATTAAATACGCGGGGGAGATTACATGCTTGATTTCTTTGGACACAAGTGTTTTCAAAACTGTATGCTATTTCCTGATTACATTATTGCCTAAGTTACCGTATTGCCATTTAAGTCCCCTTTTATCATGAACCGTTAATTACCTGCTGGGTATACGCTAGTGTTATGGATAGATCTATCGGGACTGACCATCCCCGTCTAGGCTGTGGTTTCTAGTTGACCATTGACGCATTTAACATTCGAAGAAAATTCGTAGGATGTTTGGCAGCATCTGTATTGAGAAAATTCGTAGGATGTTTTTGTAACATCTGTATCCGTGTTGGGGCACAAACCTCGAGTACTGGTTTGATTACAGTTTATTACGTTAAGGTTCGGTGTCATGAGCTTAGGGCAATAATACAATGTGTTGGACTATTGAATGTGTTTCATAGTCTACTATTACTTAAATCTTGTGGTCCACGCTATTTCCTGATAAACCTATGAATTCACTCAACAATTTTGTTGACGTTTTAGCATGTTTTAATCTCAGGTGCTGAGGTATAAGCTTGGATGGGAGCCGTGACGGATATCTATTAGAGGGATTCTGATTTCTTAAATTCAATAAAACTTTTGTCTTATAAAATTTTAATGTCTTTTAAATAAAACTATGGGACCTAACGTGAAAACTCTGATCTTTTGTAATGACATCGAATGAAACTTATTTTTAACGTCCATTTAAGGTCGTTTTCTATATCTTGATTTTTGTACTTTGACGTAGCACCCCCTTTGTTACCTTTCCGCTGCGACCCGATTTTGGAAGTGTTACATCAAACCTACCTTAGCGGTTTCTGGGTTAGGCTAGACATTATTGTATTTTGTAGTAGTTCTAACATACCCATATGCCTGTGATAATGTTTAAACTTAAATCAATATGCATGCGTTACCCTTTCCCACCGGTGCGGCTTGCGCTCGTATGCATTTTGATGCAACATTCGAATTAATATTCTCATGTCGCTCTCTCTATCCGATGTAGCTATTCACCAGAGAGTATTTATTATGCTTGAAGGGGAGAAGTGTTTGTTCTCCTCCCTTTCGCTGCAGAGTCAATTAGCAGAGGTTGCTCAGCCTAAGCACCAATGGCATCAGTTTCACCATTGGAGATAAATTAGTAGGAGTCACACTATTCACGCGGAGGTAGCGAGCCATCCGTCGTTGTACAGTCATGCTATGATAAAAAGTTTAAACATATAGTCTTAAGAGAAAATATGGGAAAATTTTGTTTTATTCATATCATACTAGAAGAAATAATACATTGATAACATCTAAGGTCACCTCCGGAGCAAGTCTATACTTTGAAAATTGCTTCTCCGGTAGGGATACATAGTAGAACTAAAAGGTACCTTAGTGTTTTACATGTAGTACCTTCGGAGGTTACAAGCATGCCAAGTCCTTGGTATCTCTTCCCCTTCCATGTTACTTAGGTTATAAGATCTGCTTTGGAATGCTTGGATAACTTTGTAGGGTCCTTCCCAGGTGGGTCCTAGCTTGCATGTGTTAGCAGCCCTTGACACTTCATTTCTTCTGAGTACAAACTCTCCCACCTTGAACTGCACATGTCGTACTTTTTTGTTGTAATACTTCTCGACCTGTTGCTTGTACCTGGCCTCCCTTATAGCTACTATTTCTCTCTGTTCTTCCAGCAAGTTTAAGTTTAGACGAAGCTCCTGATCATTAGTTTTTTCGTTCACGCTGGATGTTCTGTGTGTTGGCATGCCGATCTCTGCAGGGATGACAGCTTCGGTACCATAGGTTAAGCTAAAGGGTGTTTCACCATTGTTGGTCTTCTTCATGGTTTGATGTGCCCATAACACATTTGGCACCTCCTCAACCCAAGCTGATCATCCCTTCTCCAGTCTGGTCTTAATTCCTCTCAAGAGGCTTTTATTTGCTCTTTCTACTGCTTCATTCCCTTGGGGATGGTAAACTAAGGTACAAATTAATTTGATCATGAGCTTTTCTGCCCACTTCTTGAAAGGGTCATTCATAAAATAGGTTCCGTTATCTGTGACAATGGTAGCTGGGATCCTAAACCTGCAGACAATATTATCATAAGCGAAGTTCACCACCTGTTTACCAGTAATGGTAGCTAGCGGCTTCGCCTCCATCCATTTAGTAAAGTAGTCGATTGCCATGATTAGACACTTTACCCTTCATGGGCCTTCCGGGAGAGGTCCCACTATATCCATACCCCACTTCATAAATGGCCATGCAGATGTTACTGAGATCATGTCTGCCTTAGGGAGTCTAGGTACGGCTGCATGTGCTTGGCAGTCATCACATACTCTGATCAACTCCCTGGCGTCTCTGTGCATAGAGGGCCACAAGTACCCCAGGCTCATGGCCTTAGCCACTACTTGTCTAGGCCCGTCGTGCATTCCGCATGAGCCCATGTGCACCTCTCTGATAATGTAATTGGCCTGCAGAGGACCTACACACCTCATCAATGGAACCAAGTAAGACTTCCTATACAAGACTCCATCTTCTATCGTATAGTTTTTAATTTTTTCCATCAGGGTTCTAGCATCAACAGGGTCTTCGGGTAGCTTTCCTTTTACTAGGTAGTCTAGGATCGGGGTCATCCAGGTCGGGCCTTCTTCCTCAACCACCACGTTTTTAGGATTCCAAAATGATAAGAATCGTAATTTTTAATAAATAATACACATTTTTAATAAATAATACACATTTTTAGGATTCCAAAATGATAAGAATCGTAATTTTTCAATTAATAACGAACGAGTTATGAATTTCGCGAGTTTACGACAAATAATACTTTTATAAAACTATTTTTATAAAAGTTACTATTCATGACAGAAAGTTATATTTTTGTAAACCTCATAAAAATATAGAACTTTCAAATACGAGAACGTCCTCGAAAGAATCGTTAAAAACGGAGCTATAACGAATAAAATACGACATTTACGGGTTTTACGACGACGAATACGATTTTTATAAAACTCACGTCTAATGTGAACAGTAAAAGTTACTGTTCACCAGTAGGTCCGAAATTCAAAAATGTCAATTTATGATAACTTGTCTTGATACGAAAAGATGGGCATAAGAAACGTGAGAATCGGGCTTAAAACGCGAAAGTTACGCCAGTTTTACTAAACGATAATTATAAACGTTTTAACTTCTTAAACCCAATTTTACCAAAACCATTAGTTGGTGATTAAGCTATATAGAATATTATGTGGTTATCAAAGTACTATATTACTAGGGA
>BQNB010025461.1:0-59612 GCA_026074375.1 Tanacetum coccineum | reverse complement strand
CAAACTTGTTGCACTCTTGAGCTAATGAATTTGGTTCAATCTCGAACTAACTGACGGAGTGAAATATTCCACCACTTACGACATAAGCTCTCCCACGAGCTCCTCCCATTTATTGACTTTTATTCTGGGGATATTGTTTCTCGAAATGTCCTTACTCATCACATCCTATTGTCGTCTATTATAGTTGTTGTGGTTATGTTTGCTGTTGTTGGGTCTGTGAGCAGTCCCAGCTCGTGCAACCTTATCCACTAGGTGATACAACCTCCCCTCTTAAACCAGATAAACATCTCTCGACAAAACATCTAGTCAAACTATTCATTTCGGGCCACTAGTACAAAGACTTAGGTCACGATACATCCCAGTACTCTCTAAGTAAGTGAATACTTACATCCATTAACCTTACCCGATATTAATCATTGAACATTACAGATATCAGAAACTAGACTTTGCCCTTAAACATTTAAAACTTTATACAGACATACCCACGCGCCCACACTTTCTCTTTTGATGTTTTCACCATTAAAAGATTTTCTTTATAACGCATTTATATCAATCATAAAACTTGTAATGATATTTTTCTAAAATACATATTCTGGTGGAGTAAATATCCTGGTCAAATCTAGCCAAAATTTATGTATATTAAGAAGTGTCGAAACAACGAATTTTGTTGAATAAAGTTATCAACGCCATGTTCAAAACTGATTTATTTAATCTTAAATCTTTTCTTGGTCACACAATAGGTTAACGCAAATCGAATCCCTGGACGGGATTCCTTTAAGTGGTAGGTACTGTAACAACCGGCAATTTTCAGAACTTTAAATAACTATTTTGCCCTTTGACTTTTTGGGTCCGACTTGACTTTTTGACTTTTGACCTTTTACTGTCGCATAAAAACGATTACCGCGTAGCCGGTAAATTTTTCGAAACGTATTTAAATAATAAATTATATTTATTATCACATATCTCTCATTTACAAATTTATTTTTCAAACTTATTTGACTTGAAAACGAGAAGATATCTCGCAAATTGTGAAAACCGCACACAACACGTACCGACGCGAAAATAATTAAATTACATTTAATTATCACAACTTATTTAATAAAAATATTTAATAAATTGTTTTACCTTTTATTCAAAAAAAAACTTTTGTTAAAAACGCTAATGTTCGAGTCAAAGTTGTATTTTCACGAACAAAGCTTACCCGTGACACCCAATGGCTAGCAAATAAATAATAATCATTTTAAATATATTTTATAAAAACATTTATAAAATACTAGTCGTGTAAATACCCACTTTTTGTGGAAAAATCATTTTGAACATAACGGCGTAATTTCGTTTTTGTCTTGAAATCATTGTTAACTAGTCTACATTGTCCCGAAAGATATTTTACTAAAATTACACTTTCGGTCCTTGTGGTAATATTTACCCGAAACCCCCCTAAACTATCATACACTTGCTACTTTGTTTTTAAAACTTTCCGCTATATAAACAAACCCTATAAGGGGTTACTACTCTTTTTCCTAGCCAACACCACCCTACAATTCTCCTCCTTTTTCTCCTTATCTTTTTATCCTGGCGCCGCCCCACCACTTCCGGCCAGATTCTGGCCACCAACCGCCAACCACCATCGTCATCATCTCTAACCCGGCACCATCACCATCCCCACCACGGCCACCAACAGCCGACGCACGCCACACACCATCTTTACCATCACCGCCGACCCACTTCATCACCACCATCGCAGTCTCTACCGCCGCATCTCACCACGCCACCACCTTCATCTCCATGGAATCCGCACACCACCCTCACCACCATCTTCCCCGTCACCATCACCGACGCACTCCACTACTACCATCCCCACCACCACGGCTCAGTCTTCGTAAACCACCACTACCATTTCACCCCTCATGTCTCCGAGTTTGGATGGTTTCATTTTTGTAAGAACTAATAATAACTTTGTGTTGTTGTGTTGTTTAAGCTTATTTCATTTTGTTTGATTTAGATTTCTTTTTTGTTGTTCTTGTGTTTCGGTTGATATACACGCCCAAAAGGAGTGTTTGTTTCTGCGTTTTGCAACCCAGTAGGGGCGTTTGGATCTTTGGTTAACAGCCTCACAAGGGGTGTTTGGTTCGCTGTTTAACAACACATAGGGTGTGTTAGGTTCTACAGTTAACAACCCACATAGGGTGTGTTTGGTTCTGTGGATAACAACCTATAGGGGCATTTGTTTCGCTGTTCAGCGACCCGTAAGGGTGCGTTTGGGACAGCAACCCGTAAAAGGGGCGTGTTTAGTTTATTATCTTTGTTATTTATTTGGTGTCGTCTAGATATAAATTGAAACACGCGGATATTGCAACATGGATTGATTAAGGTGGAAAACATTGAGTTTTGTAAAAATGGTAAACGTCGTATAAACAAATAGGTCATGTCGAAATTTCTATAAATTTTTATACTTAGTATTTTTCACTTAAAAACTTCTGTTATCTTAGAAAACCAATAAAATAACGAGATATAGTCTTAAGATTATTAAGTTGTAATGATACAATAAACCGGTAAATAAACAAAAACTATACTTTTAAAATCGAGACAACTAGTTTAGTTAAAACGCGTAATGAAATACTAAATTATAAAATATTATTTTATAATTCTCAACTAATAGACAAAATAATTAATTTTGTAAAAAGTTTAAAACGTCATTTATCTAATTCGTAACTTTAAAACGTGTGTTTACTTTTATGCAAGAACTCTTTATTAATTTAATTAAGTGATTTTCGAACACGTGTCGAATTATATTGTTATAATTATTTTTATCACATTTTTTTATGAAGTACTTGCGAAATATTATATACTTTGAATATTTATCTTTCTCGTCTTTCTTTTTCTTATATATAATACTTGATGCGTAATTTCAATAAAAATACGTCAGGTTTTACATTTATAAAACCCTAACTACCTTGGCTATTCCTACGCACTAAAGAGCAGTGTACCCTATCGTGTATAGTGTAGTGATTGGTAAGCACGGGTGTTGACCCAAAGAACGGTTTGTGTCTCTAATTGTCTAACTGGTTTATTATTCTACCTAAGAAAGCAGTAAAGAAAGCATGTTGGAATTTTAGTGGAATTATTACAGGATGCTTGGGTGGTAAGCCTTGTTGTCGAAAAGGGAATTGGCATAGTGGAAGATAACTAGAAAGGAACAACGCAATTAATTACTATGATCTCTAGTGCAATGTCTTGTCGCAATCTTACAGCCACTTATTTTATTAGATACGCTTAATCCTAAATAGGTGGTCTCCTAATTAGCTTGCACACCAAATCAGATATTAATCTTAATGGATCACCTAATTGATCTAGGACGAACGGCTACAGGTATTGGTCAACTTGCAGTCAATCGCACGTGTCAAGGTCTTTGAGATCATATAGATCCTTAACTACACTCAACCCCAAATAAATACTTACTCAGGGCATAAGGATCACTTAAATGCACTACATAAAATAATAAAGATAGCGATAAAACAACGAGATCATAACTTAATAATCAAAGAAGATAATTAATATAATTAAATGCCAAGAACATATAATAAAACACAATTAATAACATAACATCAATAAATTAAACTGCATGATCTACTCATTCAAAATAATATGGGTAATTATATTTGACCAAAATAAATTAAAGTTCGATTACAAACTGTGCTAAATTAATGCTCTCGATCCCCTAGTCGAACGCCATGACAAACCCCGAAGGGTTTGCCCTACACTGAACGCTCGAACTCTTTTTCCCTTTTCTAATTTGATAGCTAATACCACTGTACCGAATGAGATATCATACAAATGATAATGACATCTATTTATACTAATTGTAACTTTGGCCCTTGTACGACTTCGGCCCCTAGAGTTTGGGGTGAGAAGTTAAACTTAATATAATTTTGCACATAATTCGTCCCTGTGGTGACTCATATTTTACGGCGTAACGGCATCGACCACGTTACGCCGTAAACCTTCTAACGCAGCATTTCTTCTTTTAGTGATAAAATTGTTACGGCGTAATCCATCGAATCCTTTACGCCGTAACCCTTAGTCAGCATCAATATTTTTAATAATAAATATTTTACGGCGTAACTCGTATGGGACGTTACGCCGTAATGCCTTGTCAACACCAAATCTTCGTTATTTATAATTGATTACGGCGTAACTCTTACGGGATGTTACGCCTGTAATATATTCTATAATGCGGTTTCTATTGTATTTTCTTTATTTTGCCGTTTTTCTGCATCTTTTCCGTTCCAATGCCTCTGATTACCTGAATTTGCCAACTAAATGAATTAAGTACCGAATTCATATAAAAATGATATAAAGTATGGCAATAAACGCGAAAATTTTATATATAAAAGTATTAATTATTTGATGTTATCAAATATCCCTCCACTTGACTTCTACTTGCCCTCAAGTAGAACCTTTTAAATAATTCTCAAAAAGATATCTCCCTTGGTTTTTAAGGAAGATATGAATTTAAAAATCACTTATGCTAAAAAGTTCTAAACCGAGCACCTCACAAAAGGAAAAACAAATCACACTCATACTCTCACTAATCTATGTGTTTCATTTTTTGTGATCACTCAATTGCTCAGCCATAACATGTATTCTATCATAAGCTTGGAAAGTACACAAGTCTCCACCAACTAGAATTAGGATCTAAACAGTCTTAAAGGCAGCATGGGTGACATTGGTTAATTGGGTGATAAAGGGTTAGGATAAATATGAGATACACTTTTAATTGTTGTTAAGATAAAAACACGAAACAATTAGTCTAAAGTAGTCTAAGGTTGTCATAACTAGCTACTGTCTATCCATAGGTCCAAGAGTCTGAGTCCAAAAATCTGATCTACAATAATGGGTTACTAGCTCCATTCTTCATATTTATTGAGATGAAATTTTGCTATAATGGGCTACTAGCTCCATTCTTCACAATTATTGAGATGACTTAATTTGCACCATCTTTACATTGTTTAGCACATCTTTTCATTTTTTTTCTTTTTTTTAATATGCAAATGCTACAGGATTTTATATCTTTTTATTATTTCCCCTGCAGCATTTGATATTATATGCACATCCCCCCACTTGAGATGAATAACGTCGAAAGTTATGATACAGGGGGGGGGGGGGGGTCTTTATAGATCATAACTAATTGGTCTTTCACGAATACATAAAATTTTCATTCCTATTCCCCTGAACCATAGACTTAAATAGCCACAGATTTCAACATGAAGAAAAATAAAGACTACAAGGTAGGCTAAGATGAAATGGTGTAACGAAACATATTGGGTTTAAACAGGGATAGGCTAAATAAAGTGATCTAGGGGTATCTTGCACTAATAGTGAGTGCAATAAGGGTTTTACACGGGGAGGTCGACAAGTCAGTGTGACATGCCAATAAACACACACATATAGGCTTTTTGGGTGATTTCCTAAGATGTTGCCTTTTTGAACAGTCTATTCCAACTAACCAATTAGGTCTTAACAAGATGTACATGCCAAGTTCTAAAGTTTATAATACTACTGGCACACTTATATTTTTGGTGGATTTTTGTATAATAGATGAAAACGAAATCATTAGGCTTAATCTCACCAAATGGAATAAAGGGTTATAGTGCGCTCGACAAAGATTAATTCTAGTTTATTAGGAAAAACATGTCAAAGTTTTAAAATTGGCATAAATTTTCAAAGAAAACTAGAAAATCAAAGGCAAATATTAGTCAAGTGATAATTCTACTCCCATCCCCCCACTTGGTTTGTACAATGTCCCTATTGTACAATTAAGGAAATGAAAATTTTAAGAACAAGAGTAGAATTAGAACGAAAGACTCCCCTGGATTTTCTTGGTAATATAAAGAGACAACATATTCCAAGTCTACTTCTTCGAGCAACATCTACCGTCACAGGCAACATCAACCAGTATAACGTTCGACTAGATAGGTTTGAGATGCTTTTTTTGCAGCTTGATTAGCATCCTAGCACCTTATCCTGTGCATTACCTGTATAACTGCAAGAAAGACTAATACCAAAAGCATAAACCATGATAGAAAGCATAATAGCACAGAATATACAAAACTATACACTTTCGTAGGAATCACGCTTGCATTTAGCGTATGCAACAAGCCTTTTAAATCACTTGGCGGCCCAAGTGGACGAGTGAAGTCTCATGAGGGTTTTGAAAGAACATACCCACAAAGTTCATTTACCAATATACACGGTTTTGTAAATTTCAAACAATTTAATGATATTCAATAAAGGATTACGATGTAACCGTCAGAGTTAGTTATGCTGTAATTATGTGGTAACATTTTTGAAAAAAATGTGAAACTAGTTATGGCGTAATCATATGAAAAATTACGCCGTAACAACAATAATTACGCCATAGCCATTATGGTTACGCCATAACTTGCTGTATTTCAGCAACCACATTACCACATAATATGAGTCAAATTGCCCTCAAAATCCATCCCTTACAAAACCAAGTAAGAAAATGCAAAACCAACTACATACTAAACTAATAGGATAGGCCAGGTTGTCTCTCGAGAAGCACTTTTCTTAATGATCGAGTCTTTAAAGTTAGACTCCTTCCACCATCATCCAGGATATCCTTGAATCTTGTCTATTACTACCTTAAGCAGTAACAACAAGAACTTCTCAACCTGTTATAATTGCTCTTCCTGCACACTATCACAGCCCGTGCATTAAATGTGTAAAAAAATAAAACCTAGCAACGAAGAGAAGCATATATGTTTTTAGCAACTACTTGACTTAGAAATACATCACATGAAAAATCATTAAGGTTACCAGGCTTAATTTTTAAACACAAATGAAATTTTAAAGTACAAGTAGTGCTCCAACTAATTTTGTGTCCCAAACCAGGGATCATAGCTTCAAGTCGTAACAAGCACTACCAAGTTACGCAAGAACAAGGTTTGAAACGAATTTTTTT
This sequence comes from Tanacetum coccineum, assembly GCA_026074375.1. NCBI lineage: Eukaryota > Viridiplantae > Streptophyta > Magnoliopsida > Asterales > Asteraceae > Tanacetum > Tanacetum coccineum. The sequence continues at coordinate 52,627 of BQNB010025461.1, read as the reverse complement.
ATATTTCACACACTAGTTACGCCGTAACCAATTGAACTGGTTACGCCGTAATCCAAAGAATTACGCCGTAACAACACTTAATCAAACATGCAAATAGGAGAAGAATAGAAGGTTAAAGCACATACAAGCACACAGAAACACATACATATATCAATCAAACAATCAAAAACTATGAAAACCGTTCCCCGGGAGCGGCGCCAAAAACTTGATGCGTAATTTCTTTTAAATAAAACTACGTCATGTTTTACATTTATAAAACCCTAATCACCTCTACTTTTCCTACACACTAAAGAGCATTGTATCATATCGTGTATAGTGTGGTGATTGGTAAGTACGGGTGTCGACCCAAAGAACGGTTTGTGTCTCTAATTGTCTTACCAGTTTATTAATCTACCTATGAAAGCAATACAGAAAGCATGTTTGAGTTTTAGTAGAATTATTGCAGGATGCTTGGGTGGTAAGCCTTGTTGTCGAAAAGGGAATTGATATAGTGACAGACAACTAGAAAGGAATAACACAATTAATTACTATGATCTCTAATGCAATGTCTTGTCGCAATCTTACAGCCACTTATTTTATGAGATGCGCTTAATCCTAAATAGGTGGTCTCCTAATTAGCTTGCACACCGAACCGGATATTAATGTTAAGGGGTCGCCTAATTGATCTAGGACGAACGACTATAGGTATGGTCAACTTGCAGTCAATCGTGTGTGCCAAGGTCTTTGAGATCATATAGATCCTTGACTACACTCAACCTCAAAGCAATACTTACTCAAGTCAAAAGGGTCACTTAAATGCACTACATAAAATAATAATGATAGCGATAAAACAACGAGATCATAACTTAATAATCAAAAAGATAATTAAATAATTAAATGCCAAGAACACATAATAAAACACAACTAATAACATAGCAACAATAAATTAAACCGCATGATATACTCAATCAAAATAATAATTAAATTATATTGACCAAAATAAATTGAAGTATGATTACAAACTGTGCTGAATTAATGCTCTCGATCCCCTAGTCGAACGCCATGACAAACCCCGAAGAGTTTGCCCTACACATCGCTGCGTACTACACATTTTCTCTTTTCTTATTTGGCGGCTAAAACGCACCGAATGGAATTATATATATTATACAAAAGGCAGACGCCCCGGCCCGCGGGTCACATTAAATTTTTTGACCCGGCCCCACCCCCACATTAATGAAAGGTTTCCTTTTTTTTTTTTTTTTTTTTTTTTTTGTTTTTTAGTTACTTCTTTCTTTTTTTACCATTTTTTTTCTGAAGATTTTTTTAAAATAAAACTTTCCTTTTTTTTCCTCGGAATACCCTCTCGCGCTGTTTGAGTCATCGGTCTGTTTTTTTATGAATAAAACTTTAAGTTTCCTCAAACCTCGCGCTCCGCTAAGCGTCCCGTTCTTTTTTTCCCTCAAAAAATTTTTAAAATAAAATTTTTACCTTTTTTTCCTCGTAAAACCCTCTCTGCACTGTTGATCATCGTTAATTTTTTTTATGATTATTGTTTTTTAAACATTAGTTTTTTTTTTTACCATATTTTTTTGTCCTCTTTTTTCTCAAAAAGTTTTTAAAATAAAACTTTCATTTTTTTCCCTCGGAATACCCTCTCGCGCTGTTTGAGTCATCGGTCTGTTTTTTTATGAATAAAACTTTAACTTTCCTCAAACCTCGCGCTGCGCTAATCGTCCCGCAACGGCGCGCGGTCGCCATTTTTTTTCCCTTTTTTTTCCAAAAAATTTCTAAAATAAATTTTTTCTTTTTTTCCCTCGGAATACCCCTCTCGCATGCATAAATGCCTTATTTGTCATTTAGTGTCCATTAAATGCCCGGGTTTACCGGGTGTGCATTTAATACGCCGGGTCAACCTACCCGTCCGATCGGTTTTTTTTTTTTTTTTTAAATTTTTTTTTAAATACTCACTCGCACTTTTTGAGAACACGTCTGTTTTTTTATGAATAACAATAGAACTAACGCACGCGCATCAGGTGCATTAGTTGCATTAAAATATGCACCGTTGACCCGACCCAGTCCAACAATTTTAATTTTTTTTTTAAATTGTTTTTTTGCTTTCTTTTCCAAAATATTCACTCGCATTTTTTCAGTTATCGGTATTGTCGGGTCGACCCGACCCGGTCCGCCCCGACCCGTTCCTTTTTTTATTTACGAAATAGCCCCTCAAATATTTACGAAATACCCCCTCGCACTATGTGTTAAATTACGAAAACTACCCTCATTTTAATTTTTTTTTATAAAATACCCCTTTCCCCACTAGCGGTCGACCGTTAGTTTTTTTTAGAATGCACCAAAACAGTGCTTCAAATCGGTCGTTACTTAACGCCCGTTAATTTTTTTTTTTTACAAAAATATACCTTCTAACACGTCCAACCAAAAACACCGGCCGCCAAACATCCCGCAGCAGAGCGCGGGTGAACCTAACTTGTTGATACCAAATGAAGGAATAATGAATTCCTTATATACTAATTGTGAAGTTTGGCTTGTGTACGAGTTTGGTCCCTGGAGTTTAGGGTATGAAGTGAAACTTTATAGAATATTGCACAATTTCCGTCCCTGACGGCATCGACCACATTACGCCGTAAACCTTCTGACGCAGCATTTCTTCAATTAGTATTAAAATATGTTACGACGTAATTACTTCGACACGTTACGCCGTAACCTTTAGTCAGCATAATTAATTTTCTTAATAAATATTTTACGACGTAACTCCTGCGGAACGTTACGCCGTAATGCCTTCGTCGGCACCAAATCTTCATTAATGAATGATTACGGCGTAACTCCTGCGGGACGTTACGCCGTAATATCTTTCATAATGCGGTTTTTGTTGTATTTTCATCATTTTGCCGTGTTTCCGCATCTTTTCTGTTCCAACGCCTCTAATTACCGGAATTCGCCAAATAAATGAATTAAGTGCCGAATTCATATAAAAATGATATAAAGTAAGGCAATAAATGACGGTGAATTTCATTGTTGCCTTCTGCATAATCCTTTATTTTCGAAGCATACTTCCAACTCTATTTTCCCTAGTGGCTTGGTTGCTTCCCCAGTGAAGCCTACCAGGTCCGTCTGAGTTTCCTTCAACCCAGCCTTTATTGCCGGACTGAGATTCTCGAAACAATGTTCGAACATGACATTCACTGATGCTCCTCCGTCTACGTATATTCTGCTAACCAAATATCCCTCCACTTCGGCTTCCACGATTAGTGGTTCATCTGAAACATCCTCCGTCGAGACCAGAGGAAAGGTGATGGGGGTATACATCCACTCTTCTGTCACTTCTCGTGCCTTCCTCTTCTTCTCTTTCATAGATCTGGTCCTCACCATGTTGATTATCTTGACCTGTTGAGGGCCACCCCCTTGATTCCTTATTCCCCTTTGCCGTACATCCCTTATTAGATGATTCAGTTTACTTGACTCTAATGCTGCTTCCAGCTACCTTTTTAACTGGTGGCAATCATTCGTGTGATGGCCTTTCTCTTGATGGTAGTCACAGAACCTATCTATGTTTCCGCCTCTCTAGAGGTGTATCATAGGCCTCAAGGGTGCCAAATGTAGCTGAGTTTCGGTTGCCAGAATTTATTTAGGGGGTTTAGTGAGTGCATCCAAGGTGAGGACAGGTGCCACACGAACCTGGTAATCTCCCCTAGGTGGAGGATAGGGAGGCCGATTATCCCTTCCTATGTACGAGACATAATTATCCCTTCCCCTATAGTTGTTCCGAAGGTCATACCTCGTTGGTCCGTCACATGATTGTTGTTTCGGATGGGACGATCGTCCCTTAGAACCGGAGGAAAATACGACTTTCGATGTTGTTATCCTGTTTCACCTTTAGGGAGTTCTGTTTGCGCGAAAGCCCTTTCAGAACGAACAAAATCATCTAGCCTTCTCATCATCTCATTCACTGTTGCACGGGCCTTGTCCGAGAAATGTTTTGCTAATTCTGGACACTTAAGCGAGTCCATGAACGACGCGATTTTCATGACCTCCGACACTCCCATGATGAATCCAGTTTCCACCGTCCACCTTTCCTTAAATGCCGTCAATGATTCGTTGGCCCTTTTAACTATCTTAGTGATCTCGTGTGGTTCTTTGAAGCATGCCATTCAGACTGAGTATCTGGCAGCAAACGCTTCCCTTAAATCTGACCATTCATCGATGCTGTTAGCCGGAAGGCGTTCGAATCATCCCCTAGCCGGTCCGTCAAGAGTTTGTTGGAACATCCTACACCAGGCATAGGCCACTCTCCGGAGTTGGCTACATTGGGAACCGACCTAGGTGATCCTCCGGATCTGTGGTCCCATCGTATAACTTGATGTTAGTCGGCATCTTATATTATAGACCAACAAATTCTATGATTCTGCGTGTGAGAGGTGTTTTCAAGGCTTCTTTCAAGGGTTTCCTAAGGTCATCGTCTACTACCTCATTCCCCTTTACAATTCGGGTGTCCTTTACCGCGGTGTCCTCTTCATCAAAGTCTAACTGTATGGGATATGTCTTGTTCTTCCGGTTGCGATGTTTGATTAAAGACCTGAGGGCGGAAAAATGCCCCTCGATTTGTTCCTTCGTCAGAGGAGGTGGAGTAACCTCCCGGTCATCTTGACCCTCGGGGCCTCCACCTTCGGACGGACCGGCCATCTTGCTACTGCGGTAGATAAGATTCGGGCCCCGCGGATGGCGCCAATTTGTCAAAGTAATTTCCCGTACCTCGAGTGAGAAGTAAGATCTTCTTAGATTCTGGGGGGTATTTAACCGGGTCTCTGAGAATAAGAAAGAAAGACGCGTTAGCCTCGCCTTGGGTGGTGACCCAAGACCAAGCTCCGGCATGAGAGTAAGTATAAGTTGGGATCCAGAAGGCGTGAAAGTAAGTAAGTAATTATAAGTGCAGTAAATGCTACCCGGTCTGTAGTAAATGAGGGGTATTTATACTACTTGGTTCACTGTGTTGAAATACTGTTTCTGACACCTAGGGAATGGTTGCGCCGAACTACCCCTAGGCTCGTGTCAGACGGTATGGTCGCGTGGGGAACCCGATCCCGTGATTTATGGAATGGCGGCGCTGCTATGAGTACTGGCTAAGGACCGTTGGTCTGAGAGGAGTCCTGGTCCCTTGGGTGTGTCGCTTACCCAGTTCCCTCGGTCGATGCCTTCCGGAAGGATATGGTGTCCTCTGGTTTTGGGTTCCTCCGGCATATACGGCGACACTTACCCAGTTCCTTCGGTCGATGCCCTCCGAAAGGACATGGTGTCCTCCGGTTTTGGGTTCGTCCGGCATATACGGCGACAATTTTTTTTTATCGATATAGACTTTTATCATCAAGAAGATGAAAGTCTTATTTGGTTAAATAAATATAGTCGAATCATGTAAATAGGTCATATGGCTGGCTTATATTAAATATTGTTATGCAAATAATGTGTTATGTTATGCAGAACACCATGTCTAGCAAATGTTGGGTTGATAAAAAATTAGTCACTTTTAAGCTGTGATGTTTATATAAGTTTATATATAGAGGAACACGTGTATAGTAACAAAAGGTCCTATGGTCTAGTGGTTAGGACATTGGACTCTGAATCCAGTAACCCGAGTTCAAGTCTCGGTAGGACCTTATTTTTTCTTATTATTTTCCAATTTGCCATTTGCATTCTATTTCTTCAGTTATATACACTAAAAGTTCTCATTAAATCTGTGACAATAGTTGGTCTTATATGAAATGTGCTACAAAGTAAATGCTTACTTCTCACACCTTTATGGTTTAGCCTATTATATGGATTAACGACTACTTAAAGAGATCAATCTTCAATTTTCCTAATAGTGTTTGCATACTATTTTGCAGTTTCTACTTTCTACCAAGGTTTCGGTTAAGAATCTCGACTTCTTGAGCATAACAAAACCCTTGAAGCGCGAGTTCATGGGATAGCAGAAAAGAAAGGTTGCACCCCATGACAACTAGCATTGGCAAGGGTTCAGCACTACCAAACCAGGAACCACTAAGATTGAAAACCATACACATAATATAGGAGTTTTGTATGTCGAGCTTTATTTTAAAGGCGAAATATTATATATAAATATAACTAAAAGATAAATGTACAAGTAAAAGAAACAAGAGATCAATCTTGAATTAGAGTGCAATAGTAAAAAAATATCTACTCGCATTGCTCTAGTAGGAAAATGATATTTTCTATAATAGGAGGAACTTGATTCTGAAGCCCGGAAAAATGTACACCTAAAACACTACGACAGTTGTAAGCTGGGCACCAGCAAAACTAAACACACACTTCAGTTTCTGCTATTCATTACACAAGAACGCAGTCTCTTACATAACCTAGATTTATATGAGCGGCAGTATTATTTGAGCCTTAAACTAGAATCTTCAGCTGAAAACATGTATCATCTAGGAGTCGGTCTCCTTGGAGTAGCTGGAATTTGATACTGCATTATTATCACAACACAAATATCAGTAATCGTCCATGCTACACACAATTTAGTTTTGGATATCGAATTTGGACTAGGATTACGGTAATTTACCTGCATAGCATATGGCGAGGTTTGAGCCATGAACCTAAAGAACTCTTGCCTCTTAACTTCGAAAGTGTACCTCACATGTTTTAAAGTTTGCTCTCCTTGCTTCAGTTCTTCCCGTGTTGAATCCTTTTTCCATTTCAATTCCTTCATTTTCTTTACAATATCAACTAAGTTCTCTGGTAGACAAGAGCTTATTCCAAATTTAACATCCATCTCGTCCCTGCTGCTACATCAGATAAATTATTTGATTAACTACGACAGTAAAATATCATTCCAATAAGTTTGGAAAATTAAAATATACAATTTTACAGGCTTCACGATCATGGACTGCAATCAATCCACAGAAAGTCTTCCCGAGACCGGATTTCATCATTCAGCTTCAGATATTCCACTATCACCAAATTCAACGGTTACTCCATTTTTATTTTATTTCAAGTTTTTTTTGGAGATTTGTCATCAATCAGAGTTATCGTGGGTAGGAAATTTTAGTAATTTAGACGTAAACTTGATGTTTTGTCGAACCTGTTGATATTTCGAAATGTGCTATAATATATTCATCTAAAGCAAAAAGACGGCATTTGTTGTAATATCTTAATACAATCATTAGAAACCTGACACTTTTTGTAAGCAAATAAGGTGAGACTTTAACTGATAGTGCGAGGTGAGCACGAATGTGAATAACAATAACGCAACAGGTTCAAAAAAATTCTGAGAGTATTTATTTCTTACCAAGTGCCAATAACAAATACACCATTGCTTCTTATTATCCCACCATCAAGTGAAATGGCTCCATCGGATAAAAAAGGGAGGGCCTGAAGCATGTGAGCTCTCGTTTTGTAAACTTGCAACCTTGAGAAGAGAGTATAGAAAAGTGTCTCTCTTAATCCATGTCCGTCGCTCATGAGAGAAGACAGATGTGCAAAATCAACATTGATCATATTTACAGCAAACCCAAGAAACCCTTCAGGAGTCGCACCATTTGGTAACTTGGGTTTCACAAGAGCAAGCCTCCTTTGCGGGTCGTCAGGTATAAATTCACCGACGTATGGTCTGAAACCATACTCACATAAACAAAAAAAAGAGAGGCACACAAATTAGATGCTATATCAAGAATGATAATCCCATTGGATGGTGGACTAGATGATAGGAAACACAAACCTTAAATTTTCAAGACAAAACACATTAAATCGTCCATCTATGGTCCTTTCGACTGAAGCCGCAAGCCCATGAAGTCCGGAGTTTTTACATACAAGGCCTTCATTGTCATAACTTTCTAGAGCTTCAACACCTTTATATGTAGTGCAAACTAGTGATAACATAGTATCTAGCCCAAGGTATTCCGATAGAATCCTGGTCTCCAGAAGAGTTTGAAATTTAATGCGTGTTAAAATTAGATAAATAAGAATATTGCACTCAACAAAGTACTCATAATGGAAAATAATAAACTTAAAGGGGTGTTTGGATGTGAGTTTTGTCAGTGATTAACCGGTTAATGTGACTTTAAGAAACAACAATCAGTTTTTGTGTTTTAGTAACTTACTTGTACATATCTCAAAGTTTAATAATAGCAGCAACAATCTAAGTGTCGTAAGGTAAAACATTAATGGCTATAAAATGTATGTAGAAATGATTGATGAATGGAAGTAACCTGCTAAGGTTGTCATCACTAACTTTTCCAAGAGTAGCAACAACACCTAAGACATCGTTGGTAGAAGAAGCCAGATCAGCATGATGCTTCAGTTGGCATACAACGCCAGCAGCTGATTTCTCATGCTGCATTATATGTTCGACGGTTTCCTTCTGATTCGGCTTGTGAGAGTGATCTTCCCCATCCACTAGCATAGGTGTGCTTGACGAATTATTTTTTCCAAGAATAACTATAAATTTACATGATATGATATATATAAATCTCATATAATGATAACGGAAATGCTAAACACATGTATCGGTTTAAGAACTCTTAAAGTTAAATGTACCTTGCATATCATTGATCTGGTCATTTAAGCTGTTTATACAGGTCGTTAAATGCATAAGGTTCTCTTCATGATGCTTAACGTTCTGTCCTAGCAACATCAATTCATTCTCAAGTTTCTGCAAGATTAACAATCAGCATTAGTCTTATTATCGGAAAATACACATATATTATAACATATTATTTCTAATTATGCTAAAATAATTGGAATAAAGTATTAATGATCTAAATGCCTAAAACAACCTTTGAATAATGGACAATCGATTCTGCCTGAGATAATGGATTGTGTGGCACTCCATTCATAGAAAGATAAGACGCGTCATTCTGACCAACATAGTTGACTTGTGGCGGAACTTGTACATTTAACATATTTGCATGTATCGGCATCTGAAATTAGAAAACCATATTTGTAAAAATAAGCAAAATGCAAGTGTGACATTAGTAAAGATGATATAATCAGAGCAAACCGGCCATATAATGAAACATTGAGTTATTAAATTATATACCCCCAAGTCTTATTGTCATCAAAATTTTCTACTCTTATTAGCAAGGTAATCAGCATACATCAAGTTGTACATTACATTATGTGGATACTTTTAACATTCCTCAGAATACGAGCCATCGAGTGGGAAGGATTGATAAGTAAGGGGTGTTTGGGAAAAAGGATTATGATAGTGAATTCTTAAGATTAATAAAGCAAAGCTATAAATTATAAATTTATTCATAAAGTGGTATGTCGGAAAAGTAGGCGAATCACCAATAGGACCTCTATTTATGTAGTTTATTTTCTTTTTAACATGTCGTGAACTTTCAGCTTGTTGTTTTAGCATCAACGCCCCTGCTAGAGAAATTCAAAGCTTAAACTTGTAACTTGTTCTGTTTCCGAGTCGTATGTAAACATAATTTCTTGTAGCCCCATTTTTGTGAATAAAAATGAAACGCGCATTGCGTTACAAACACAAGTAAGATCCGTTTGAGACCGAATACGATCTCTATTTACTTGGTTCGGTGGCAAGGTTCTTGGCCAAGTTTGAGCTTGATAATTCATAGTCATAATGTTATGGCCTCTTTAGTAAACTCGAAACTATTAACTTCATCTTCTTCATCCGAGGATGTAAAAAAAAAAAAAAAATAGTCCGGAACTCATTTGGTATGAGAAAGAATATGTTTTTTTTTCAGTAACAAAATTAAAATTGAATGAAACCCCAATTGAAATTATAAAAAAAGCAATCAATTTAAATTACTCTAAATAAAAAGCAATTGAAAATGAAATGTGAGCCCTAATGAAAAGGAAGGGGTGATACCTGTTGTTGTTGTTGGTTGGGGGAAAACATGTGGTAGATGATGATGTTGTTGTTTTTGTGTTGTACTAGGAACACGCAGTCAAAGTGTTTGTTTGTGTGTGTAAGTGTAATTATAGTGCTGCTATTTGTACCCCTATCCCGCTAAAAAATATCAAAAAGGTATAAAGGCTTTTTTTTTACTTTTTTTTACAGTGTATCGCAGTTTTTTATCAGTTTTTGTTTCGTAATTTTTAGCAGTTTCATACTTTTAACCTGTTAAACTTTATATTTTTCGTTCCGTTTTTTCCGTGTCACAGTTTTATAACATATAAAAAATATTAAAAAAAAAATTAAAAATCAAAAAAATCAAAAAACATAGAGGCAGAAATAGTTTTTTTTTGAGGTATTTATAATATCATGAGCCTTAGAACAAACAAACCTCACTCACAACAAGTGGCTTCTTCTGGTACTTGTTTTGAAACATTTTTTCCTTTGACTTTTTAAGTGTCTGACATTTTACTTTTTTGGGAGATGATTTACACACTTTATGCACATTCAAAATATTAAAAACATGCACACTCCATTAAATAATGTAAGGATTTAAATGTCATGACACACACAATTTGAGTGTGCAAATCAATAAATGAATTGTGCAAATCACCACTCTACTTCTTCACTTTCTCAATTGAGTCGTGATTTGCACACTCAAATTGTGTGCGTCTTGACATTTATACCTTTATATTATTTATTGGATTGTGCACATATTAATGATATAATAGTCATGGCACACATATTTTTGAGTGTATCAATCAATTTATGTAATGTGCAAATCATCACCCTTCTCAATTATAGGGTATTCATTTTTTTATCATTCAGTTTATTCAGTTAATTTTTTGAAAACCGAATTCAGATTAGATTAAATCGAATTTGAATTTGGTTCGGTTTTAAGGTTAGCCTAATTACATTAAATTTTTAATAAATTATATAGATTTTTAGCAAAAAATGTTTCAAACTTAAAAAGTGTTATATTTATACTAGAAAAGTGGTTTTTTATATAAATATATAAAGATACTAGTTGCAAAGCCCGCCCGATGGGCGGGCTTGCCTTGTGAGTATCCTTGGAAAAATTTAAGTAACGGTTCATGAAGTAGGAACAATATTAAATTATAATAGAGTGAATAACGAATACAAAATACATGAAACGTTATCCGATAAAAGGAAATAAAACTTAATAAACTATCCACAATTACAAAGTATATAGTACCATTTCAAATTCGATATAAAGCCTCTTTATACACTACGTTGGTGGTAGAATTGGTACAGTTACCATCTTTATCACAACATAAACCTTCAAACCCTTCTTGGTCTTGACCCTCGAAACAGCGACAGATAGTTGGTCATGAGAGAAAACCGGTCTTTGAAGAAACAACCCAACCTTAGACAACGTTTGCCTTTGACTTTTATTAATTGTCATACCAAATCAAATTTGAACATGGAATTGTCTTCGGTTTAGTTTAAACGGCAACTTAGCGTCAGACGGGCTAATTACCATACGCGGTATTGCGCAAATAGTACCCACACTACCACCAGATATTATCTTAGCTTCAATTACGTTTGTTCTCATTCTTAGTACTTGAAGCCTAGTTCCGTTACATAGTCCGGCCCTTTGGTCAATGTTTCGCATGCACATTACCGGAGTACCTATTTTGAGTTTTATACTATGGTGTGAAATGTCAGCTATGTTGAGGTTATTAAGGAATTCTTTTATGTTTTTTTATATGAGAATATGCGGTTTGTCTCTCAAAAGCACGTCTTATTTATAATAGCATATTAGGTTACATTAGCTTAAAGATGATATAAATAAATATTATCCAAATTAAAAATGATTGTTATGTAACAGTAGTGAATAAGTTGTAAAAATTACTCGTATTTTATTTGTGAATGAAGTTGTCGTCTTATTTTAAGTAAATTATATATATAAAAATTTTTAATTTTAATTAGGAGTGTTTTAAATATAGCTAATCTAATGGGTTGACAAATGTACAGTTATAACTTTAAAAACGCGTTTTTTTATTGTAAGTAGGAATGTTTTCAAGGTGTATAATTTAATTTTTTTAATACTGTCCACAAATAAAATTATAAGGCGTTTTTTTAGTTAAAAATTAGGAATGATTTAATTTAGTTAGTTATGTATTAAAGGTAATCTGGTCAAATATAAGATAATCCAAATTAGAAATGATTAGAATGTATGTTGGTGATTTTAGTGTCATCAGTATATTTTATGTAATTGTGATTTACTTGAGATCAAGGGCTTAGACAAGTTAAGTTATAGTCAAGTTAGGAGGTGCGAAGTGCACGCTTGTACTAGCTAGCTCGATATCGCCAAAATAAGTGTAGGGGTCAAGGGGCAGCGCCTCTTGCGGGGTCAAGGGGCAGAGCCCCTTGCTGAGGCCCCGCTACCAGGTCAATGGGCGGGGGTCGAGGGGGAGCCTCCCCTCGTTGGGGTCTGGGGTCAACAACCCCAGTGGGGTTCGGGGCAGCGCCCCGACCCAAACGGTATATCTAGTGCTCCAAATGCATTATCCGTTTTCTTCCAACCAGTTTTCCCTCCAACCGACACATCTTTTCCCAACAGGTGTGACCTTTCCTGCCAACTGTCTATAACCGAAATTAACTGATTTTCGGTTATGTTATATTATACAGTTTGATCTCTTGAAGATAGAACATACATAACAATTTTCTGTGTATTGCTTTGATCTCTCATGCCTTAGAGACAAAGTGTTTTTTCTCTGAATTATCCAATTGAGGATTTCGTGTAACCCGAGGCATATAAGGTCGAAATACTTCAATCTGAAAGTGATCTTAACACGATTCAGAGAATATATCAGGATAGTTTGATTATTACCCACTCATAAACACACCGAAATTCTAACAGCTAACATGTATGTATGTGTCATCTTGTAGAAGAGGCTCAAATCGAAACATCCAGTTCTTTTTGATATGGACCTGGATTCGATCACCCCGTGTAAACAAAAAAAAAATTATAGTTGTTAACTCATAAACAAACATATTTATAAATGACATTTAACATCAAATATGTAGAATTATTTATATCTAATCTAACTAAATAATATTATAAATTTAATTGAACAAAAAAGTTTTATTAAATTACCTCCTCATCCTGCAAAACCAACTCCAAACTATATGGATCATGTGCTTGATTGAGTTTGTGTGCATGCCATTTCGAAATGACTCTTTCTCTGATTCTCATGTTCGTCACCATAGGGCTGATATCCTTGATTGGAGTAAGCTTGGCCTTCGGTTTCATTGCTATAAATAATATATTGGTCAGTTAGTATCATGATTCGCCAACATATGTATAGAAACAAATAAAAAGTCATCAATAAACTATATTGAAACAAACCTGGTGTTTGCTTAACAATCTTTTTCATTGAGTGTGACTTGCTTTCCGACTTGATTTGCCTTTGCATTTGTTGGGACTTGCTTTCTTTCTGGTAACCGAATTTTGATTTCATCTTGTGTTGTATGTGTGTTATTCAGTGTTCACCTAATTGATTTGTGCTTTGGTATCTCAAAAGCACGTCTTATTTATAATAGCATATTAGGTTACATTAGTTTAATATTGAAGCTATAAATTAGGATTAAATTTAATATTGATTGGTATATTTTGAAAGTTTGTTATCAATTTTAACCTTAATTGTAGGGAGAAGAAATTCAAAGATTTAAAAGATCAACAATATATTAAACTTTAAATGTGGAGTTACATATTTCGATTTCAAATGCATCATTAATTATGGTTAGGATTTAATGTGTTAAAAATGTTTTTAATTTTCCCTCTTACATATATAAAACGTTTTGTATTTTAATTAGGAAAGTTGTAAATCATTTTTTAATTTAATTAGGATTTTTTTTTAATTAGGAATGTTTTTATTTTAATTATGATTGGGGTACGTTTTGCAACTTAGTTATTTCCTTTTGAATTGCAAATTAATAGTTTATTTTTTTGGACATTTTCAAAATCATACCGTACATGAAAAAACACTCCTAATTCATACCATATATAAATTAGCGTTTTTCTGGTTAATGATATTGGATTGTTTCGGGTTTGACTCCAGTAAATGAATAAATTTGCGTTTTCTATTTAATGATATTGGATTGGTTCGGGTTTGACTCCGGTAAATGAATAATTCCCTACATTATAGGTGTAAACCTAATTTTTAAAATAATTTATAGTTAGAATTAAAGCTTTGTTGTTTGTTTTTGAAGTTGTAATCACAAATAGTTAAATAGCATAGTGGTTATTTGTATGTTTGTTTACCCTATAGACCCAAGTTCGATTCTTGCCAATAACTTTTTAAAAAATATTTAGTTATTTCGGTTGCATTATATATATGCTTAGGTGGACTACTTAATTGTCTAGGTGGCATAAATAGTTGCTTAGGTGGCATGTTAAATGTTTACGTGTCACTTGTGTATGCATAAGTGGCATTATTAGTTGAAATATTTGCCTAGGTGGAATTCCCATACACTTATGTGGATTGAAATGTTGCTGATGTGGATTGACAAAATGTTAGCCAAGTGCGATACTGGAGAAAATTTGTTTAATGAAGAAGTGGCAAATATGTGGCTGATTCTACATATGAAATCCACTTATATATAAATGAAAGGATATGTAATAAATCTACTAAGTGAATTCGATGTATATATTTATGTGAATTCGATTTTTGGTTCAATTTTTGTCAAAACCATATCCAAACCAAAAATCAAATATTTAATTCGCTTCGTTTCATTTTTCGCACATTCGGTTCGGTTTTGGTTTTCGGTTCCCGTGGGTATTTTCCGATTTGATATTCTTAATTAACAAATCCTTCTTGCTCCAAAAGGTATAAATTGATAGGAACACTTCGAACTCATGCATTTTTTGGTGTCAACCGGATTCTTCCTCAATCTCCAAGGACCTGGCCCAAGCAATGAGCTCCTCTCCTAACGACCTAATTAGCCAAGAGTTAAGGGTGATGATGTGGGTTAGTGGTGTGGGGTGGTGGTGATGTGGGGTGATGGGTGTGATAAAGGTTGAACAAGTGGTGTTTGGAACAATGCATATGAGTAAATTGGGTGTTTGGATTTGAGTTTCAGTGATGGGCTTAAAATACATAAAAATGTGAATTTTTGTCAGTTTTTAAAGCTGGTGAAAAAACGACCATATTAGAAGAAAACCAAAAGTTCAGGTATCACACGAGTAGTTTTTTTAGTACATGTATCATAGTGAGACATTCAGAAAAATACAACCCATAAGCCAAACAGGCCGACTAGATTACAAAACATGTATGTAGATCATGAGTTCAAATCATTCATGTTGTTGCATTTTTAGCTCAAAGTAATAATCTATATATAACTAATGAGTTAACTTTGTTTACAGAGACGAAGCTACATTATGTGTTGGGTTGGCCAAGGTCCACCCCAAGATTACTAAAACTTTTGCTTATATCCTCCACATTTGAGTAAATTGATCCATTAAAATGTGATTGGCCCACCCAAACCCACTTTATTTGCTAATATATACTCAGAATTATATACACGTTTATAAAAAAGTTGGTTTGTTGTAGCCTTTTTATCACAATTAAATTAGATATGATGTTTTCTTAACTATAACAATTGATTTTTTGCTTTCTACTTGCGTGTTTACATCGTTAACTTGGAGTTATTCTTTACAGAGTAATAATGTTACTTTTTTGTCAAGTGCTACTTTCATATTTGGCTCACCCGAAATCAAAATCCTGGCTACGTCACTGTTTGTCTAGTACTATCAGTGTACCATTGGTCGTGCATGTAACCGGCTTTGTAATGTTCACTCTCTACTATATATTCCCTCGTCATACAAGTGTTGGCTTAATCGTAAGATGGTAGATTGTGGAGATTTCACCTCGAGTAAGATGTAACCGGCCGGCTTCTAACCTTGCATCATAAATCGGGATGATGATTGTTAGTACAATTTGTGTTACGGGTTTGAAGTGGATGTGGATCGCTTGTTGGGCCAGGCCATCTAGATGTAAATGGATTAGAATATAAACCAAGACAACGACGACATAAGTAAGATGCAACATTACTACGTAATTTAACTTATACATCAGCTAACTTTTCTAAGCATCAAACACATATATAGGACTCATCTACTTTTACGTTTAATAATTCAAACTTCAAATATTTGCTTTGAATATAAACCTTTAACGTACTATTTTCTTTGATCATTTTTGTAAAGTCATATATAGAACACGTTATCACGACACAGAATGAAGTACATTATTTTATGGGTTTAACATAGAAAATATACACATGAACTTAGTTATTATAAGTGATAACGAACCCATAATCATATATGAACTAAAGAAACCATGCATCACAATTAACTCAACCCTCGTTAGCCGCATAAATTACAATAGTAAAGTAACCCTTTTTTGTTGTCTTCAAGTTTACATTTAGTTGACTGACACTTGACACGTTGTTAGAGCAAAGAAAGCATATAATACTAATATAATTTTAGATAACAAGTTACCCATGATCCTTTACTTGAGGATATTATTTCTAACTTTATTTTTCTTACTTTTTCTATAAACACATACATTCACAAATCACTCTCATTCATTCATGCATGATTCATGATGACTCTTTTGCTAATGCATCCTACTTTCACATGCAAATCAAACCATAATTATATAACGCATAAGCCCTCAGTGAAATGGGGTTTAAATAGGCAATTCGCCTTATCTTCTTGTTCTAAATATACTAGGACAAGTGAGTGTATCAAGCTAAGGGTGAGTAGTGACAATTCTCAAGAAAAATGGTTTTTTAATTTCAAAGATGAAGAAAATAATGGAGTTTTATTGGGTGATGAGAAAGATAATTCTGCTTTAGTTGATGGGTTTCAGTTAGTTCCTCAATCTGGTATATATGTTGTGTTTTTCTTACTTTATACGTAGCTTTTTACATACTTTGATCCATTTGAGCTCCATGAGGTTTGTTTATTTTGTACAAGTACTAGTTATAGATAGCTTTAACCGTGCGTTACAAGTTTAATGTGATTATCAGTTTACTCGTGTGAAGCTTACCCAAAACAAATTTTGTGCCTTTTTGACAAATTATGTAGCTTTGTTTTAAATAATCTAATTTATCAATATTAGTATCCCACAAGCAAGAACTTAAGGGATTCTAAGAACAGGTAGCCACGGTTTCATCATCTTTTTTAAAAATGTATGATAACTCCCAGGTGATATGCAAGTTAGCAACTTCAATGCTGACAAACAAGAAAAGGCTGTAGATGCTGATTTCACAAAGGAAAAACGTACAGAAGTGACATACAACATAGTTTTTGTTACTTCTGAGGCATCACCATACTCAAAGACCGGAGGCTTAGGTGATGTTTGTGGTTCCTTACCTATTGCACTTGCAGCACGTGGACATCGTGTAATGGTTATCTCTCCAAGATATATGCACGGTGGCCCTTCTGATGAAAAGTTTGCTGGAACTATAGTGGAACTAACTTTAACCGAACTGATATGCCGAACTACCAAGTTTATTGCTCTGTTGGGGTCCATGATGTTGGTTTGTTTTTTTTTTGTTTTTTCATATTCTTTCATGATTACACAGAAGTGTTGATTGGGGTATACTGAATCAAATACATAACATATCTCTTAATAGAACTTTGTGTTGCTGGAGCAAATATTGGAAATGTGATTTAAGGTGTTTGTGTACCCCACGGCCATTGCTATCATCTACCTGGAAACTCCATATGGTGATATTATACGGCGCATTTGTGAAGATAACCAGGAATACAGCTCTTATAGAACTTGTGTTGCTGGAGCTAATATTGAAATGTGATTTCAGGTGTTTGTGGACCACCCTTGCTATCATCGTCCTGGAAATCCATATGGTGATATTTACGGCGCATTTGGAGATAACCAGGTACTATTTGAGGAAGTTAAGTATGATAAGCTGGCATAACTAACTATTTCTAAATTCCCATCTTTGTTTGATTAAGCAGTTTCGGTTCACATTACTATGCCACGCAGCGTGTGAGGCTCCTTTAGTTCTTCCTTTAGGAGGTTTTACGTATGGAGAAAAATGTTTGTTCCTTGCGAATGACTGGCATGCTGGGCTTGTGCCAGTGTATGCGATCAACTACTTAACATCTGTGGTTTTTGTTTATGTACATTATACTTGGTATTACTAATAATGAAAAACCTGTATGCACACAATTGAGAGTTCGTTTATCAATACTGAATTTCATTTGCTTTTCTGTACTAGCCTCTTGGCAGCAAAGTATCGTCCACATGGAATCTATAAGGATGCTCGGAGTATCGCTTTGATTCATAATCTTTCACACCAGGTAGGATTCGGTGAAAGTCGTCATATTATCTAATTGGGTACATGGTTTTGGGGATATTTTCCACTATTATGCATAAGATCATTCTTTAATGATACGAGTTAATATAACCTTTATATGCAAATGGAAGGGAGTTGAGCCTGCAGCAACTTACGGGAATTTGGGATTGCCTTCAGAATGGTATGGAGCTTTGGAATGGGTATTTCCTACGTGGGCAAGGACACATGCTCTTGACACTGGTCAAGCTGTTAATATATTAAAAGGGGCAATTGTAACTTCTGATCGGATACTGACAGTTAGCCAGGTAACGGATCTCTTCATTATTTGGATAGTTTATGCATTTATCACATGGATCAGTGTTATTTTACTTCTAGTTGTATTTCCAAATGAACGTCTTTTAATTGGGTATCAACATATTCATGTCCCATGGTTGTTTTATTCAGGGTTATTCTTGGGAAATAACAACCCCAGAGGGTGGTTATGGTATGAATGAGCTACTGACTAGCCGAAAATCTGTCGTGAACGGTATGTAGTATTGCTGTCTGCAGTTTATTTTCATAAAAAACCATGAAAAGTTAATCGACACTTTTTTTGTATGATGACTACATGGGCAACTGTTTATGCAGGGATAACTAACGGTATTGATGTTACTGAATGGGATCCTGCCTCTGATGAGCATATCGCTTCTCATTACACTGTCAATGACCTTTCAGGAAAGGTAATTATTGCAAGTTTTTAATGTTTAAATGGTTATTCAAACGACACTTAGATTGCAGTGGTTTAATGGTTGCAGATAAAGTGCAAGATTGCTCTGCAAAAAAAATTAGGTCTTCCAGTTCGCCCAGATTGCCCATTGGTAAAATATTCTTTTGTTGATGGATGACAGTAAAACATCTCTCCCTTTTGCTATAGCCGACTGATATCTGACTTCTGCATGATAGGTTGGATTTATTGGGAGACTGGACTACCAAAAAGGCATCGATATAATACTTTCTGCAACTCCAGCCTTACTACAAGATGATGTTCAATTTGTAAGCAACTATAATCTTTAATTAAAGAATGCAACTTTTTGAAAGTTCCATTGATGAACGTCGGATTCTTGTTTAGGTTATGCTTGGATCTGGAGAGAAACAATATGAAGAGTGGATCAGGGCGACTGAAGCAGCATTTAATCATAAATTCCGAGGATGGGTTGGGTTTAATGTTCCCATTTCTCACCAGATTACCGCTGGGTATATCACATAGCTGATAATCATGTGTAGTCCAAATACAATCTTTGTAATAAAACTCACTCAGGAATTGTGGAATGTGCAGTTGTGATATTCTATTAATGCCCTCAAGATTTGAGCCATGTGGTCTAAATCAGTTGTATGCAATGAGATATGGAACCGTACCAGTTGTCCATGGAACCGGAGGACTTAGAGTGAGTTGAAGTTAAGATTATGATTGCGTTAAGTCATATATAAAAGGAGAATGAAAATTGAATGCACCCTTCTAAATTATAGGACACTGTGAAGACTTTCAACCCATATGCTGAAGAAGGCAAAGGGGAAGGTACCGGGTACGAATTTCTTAACTTCATAGTATTTTTTGTATGACTGTGTAGAATTAACATGTGTGTTCTTACTACGAAAAATGCATTCATGAAGAAGCGCAAATTCTGAGTTTTGTTACTCTGCAACTTTTTGACAGATGGGCCTTCTCACCACTGACAAGAGAATGCACGTTGGATGTGAGTTGCATCTAAACTCTAAATTATTTAGCTAGTTGGACTTGCATGTTAGGGGGTGTTTGTTTCGGCTTATATGTGGGCTTATGAGCTTATTGGGGCTTATGTTATATAAGCCGAAATCAAATAAGCTCATAAGCTCACATATAAGCCGAAACAAACACCCCCTTAGTTTGCATGACTGTTTACTTAGGAAACTGCAATTAAGTATGACTTTAGTAAATCGGATGAACTAATGTTGTAGGCTTTGAGGGTAGCGATAAGGACATACAGGGATCACAAGACCACATGGGAAGGATTGATGAGGAGAGGAATGGAGAGAGAATGTTCATGGGATAATGCTGCAGTACAGTATGAGCAAGTTTTCCAGTGGGTGTTCATGGATCCACCTTATGTCAGCTGATTAACAAACCAACATATTCCACCCAGGCAACTATAATTAAGAGAAACTCGCTCATGCTGACACGCCCTTTCAAGTTCGCTACATGGTCATTCGACTATGTATCTGATCTAACGAGATCTTCTAATTTTGGAGTTTTTGGTGAACCCAGTGGTGTAAATTCTAGGTATATATTTATTGACATCTGATTATTTTGGAATTATTATGTCAAGGAGACCTAGTGAGATACATTATGATCTACAATCTTTGTTTCATGAATATATAGTTTTGCATAAGAAACTGGGGCTAAAATTTACATTGCCGCCTTCCTCATACAAAACATGCATGATTTATAATTCAATGACAGGCTATAGGATGTAAAAAGTGTATCATCTTTCCTGTTATGTAAACACTAACCCTGGTTCATTCACTCGTATGATGTAAGACGCATAATCATGTTTCTAGTACATAAATTCAAACTTTGTATATAATCAAAGCGGGAAAGGAGTCTGCATTGCCAAAGAGACCATGCTCCTCATTGTTCTATTGAAATTAGCAAGAAATTTGCAAAGCCAAAGACATTGCTTTTCTTGAAACTATTGCAATAATACTGCCTTGTGATGCACTCTTTAAATATTGTTATTAGTTTAACATTCTAAATAATAAAAAAAAACCTCACTGGTACATATACTTATCCTCAAATGGTGTCCAATGACATGATTTGTACAGAATCACGAGACGACATACCAGATTAGTAAGTATATGGAACCACTTCTGTTTTGGCAAGGGCGGATTCAACGCGATAGAAAGAATATGCCTAGCCCACAATGGCGTGGAGCTTTCAATTCGCGGCAGCACCCAACCTTAGCAAACACACGAGCACCTGCCCAGCTCGAAGGTTTTCATCTTTCCATTCACATCCGAATAGGAAGGGAGGAATGCCCTTGCCTTTTCTTGGGTAGCCCACATCATCTTCATCTTACAAATCATCATCACATCCATCAACCCACCACGTCTCAGTCAAAACATCACAAACATCACAACAAATTCAACCCGCCGCGCGCAACACTCACACACCAGGGGGAAATCACATCAAAAACAAACATCAAAACCGAAAAACATCAAAAAATCAGCCGCCAACTATCCTCTTATCAACGGAAATCCAACTGATACAATCGGGTCAGACACACCGCCACACAGCGTAACTATCAAACCACCACCCTTCTCAACGCCGAACTACCCAGGCACAAGCAAATCATCACCGAACAACGAACAATCCAAAACGGCATCACACTTCAGCATCCTGGGGTGATCGGCCACGCGACCCAACCCGCCCAAACTCCCCCTCACGCCGCACAAATAACCCACATCCACAAACCCAGAGGCTACGCCATGCACGCCCGCATGTTGGGGGCAAACGTCCACCCGTATCGATTCCGCGGCAATAGGCAAACATTAAAATGGTGTACAGGCTTCAAAATCAAAATAATGATATGACAATTCGACAAGCAAGGCATTCCAGCAATCGTCGACGATTGATAACGAATAGAAACATCAATCACAATCCTCGATCGTAAAAAAATCCAGGAATCGCACCCCAAACAACACTCACTCAAATGGCATCACATTCCCATAATACACAGGAAGCAGTCAAACAATAATATCATCTGGCAGGCGAGTTGCCGACACTCAGCTCATGGCTAACAACGCCCCCGGCCCCATCCCCAAGTTGGAGCCCGACATCCACCACGGCCGCCCACCACCCGGAGCGATCCACCCGTGCACCTACCCCCGCGTGTCCCGATGCACCCACGGGACCAGCAGACAACCAAACCCATACGCACACAACACGCAGGCACCACTCCAACCCTCCCCCGATCCTAACCGGACCCAGCCACACCCGGGCCCCCAGCGCACGTCCAAAGAAGCACCCCCGTCCTCTGCAGAACCCCCCACGCCGACGGTCAGGGGACAGGAACCGCTCAGCCTCAAGGCCCGCTCCCATGATCGGCTTCCCCGCAACCTACCACGAAGCACTTTCCCCAGCCGCAACCACGCGCCATCTCCCCCCGCGCCCCACCCCGCTCCACTCCATCTTACACGCGACCGTCCCACAGCAAGGGCCTCCCCCGCACCGGGTGCACAGATCAACTATGGGGCAGGAACATCTCAGCGACAACACAACAATACAACCTAACCACCAGCTCAGCCCAAATCAACAACTGCAACATATCGCGACAAGACATTACAATCCAATTTGAGTTCTATCATGTCAACACAAACAAACAGACACACAAACAGAAAGGCAGTTCATCAGCATTGGGATTCACCTGACGGGCAGACCATATCACTGCCCGATGCGCAACACGAGACGACACCCACAACCATCAGCAAGGGTGCACCACACGGGCTATCGCGCCAAACCTCGGCGCGGGGAGATGTCCACCACACGCCAACATACCAACAACCTCAACACCGGCCACCTCGGCACCCCCGCCCCCACCCGCGTAGGCAATATGAGCGTCCTCTCCCCCCCAGCTCCCACCCGCAACCACCCACCAATCCACGATGAGTCATCGTGTGCCCATGAGGAATTTGGGCTTGACTCCCTGTTCACCGTTCCTTATCCTTCAACTATCATTTCTTCGTAACATTCACTTTGCTCCATGCCCTTTCTTTCAGCTTTTTTCTATCACCTTCTTCTTATTCCTCGCCTTGCATGACTGTTCTTCCTTTTCTCCTGTTTCCCCCCACAACAACCCAACTTGCAACTAACATACATTACCCTATAACTAAATAATAAACCATACTCGAACAAATACCCGCGAAACATGGTCAACTCCCTTTCCCGCCTTCATCTAGCCTCCTTACCGCAATACCCCAGAAACAGAACCCTGGCTTGTCTACGATTGGAATCAGTAACCATTCATTTAACTGGGGATATACATTATCTCTGTCTTCTTCTCTGGAACGGCCATTTGACTACAATGACCCACCACGTAAGTCCCCCTATATGTTTTCGATTCTTTATCCCCCATATTTACGAGTCTCTACTTTCTTTCCCTCTTTTCTCACTACCTTTATTAGGTGAGCGTGAATCCTCCCCTCCACATTGCGTGTACCCACTTCATAAATCGCTGTAAAGCTAGAACCGGCACGACCATTCCCTGAATCCCACCAAAACAAACAGCGGCTGCAGACCCCTTCTGCAGTTTTTCGTCCGGTATGATAAAGGTCCACTGTACATGTCGGAAGGCGCCGTGGTAAAACATAAATTTCAACATATATAGACAGTCGGACCAACACTCGAATAGGCCGGGACTGTGCGTGAACACTACGACGAGCTTCTCATCTACTCACCCTTGCAAACAGATAAGAGAATCAATCAAAATCACACCAAACCCTAAATGGGATCGGTCCCGTTCGTATCACTTCCTGGCGCCGTTTTCAGGGAAAGTTGCTGCGTCTCGTCAAGGCGGCTCGCCAAAATCTCTGAGTGGGTTAGGAACGAGAAATAGAGGCTTTTAATTCGGCAGGGGAATTCTCTCTCGCATCATACTCGCTTCCTGGCTGTACAAGTAGTACAACAAAAAGAACAAAAGAATCCACGCTAATGTGACAATCTTAAGGCTTTAGTCTCGTTGTTTTCCTCTACCTTTTCTTCCAAGTCACAATCCAACATCTCTGTCGTTATTACTTTCTCTCTCCCTTGACCCTTTCTTTCTGCTTGTCTTTCTCTTAGTGCTTCTCTACTTTTCTTCTACTTTCTACTTTATAGCCAGCCAGCTCAGTAGCAAACCAGAGAGAGCCATGTGCTTTACCGGGAAGTCATATCTATGCTCCAGAGCACAATTGTTTGGCATTTTCTTCCCCTAGAAAGGGGGAATAATGAGTTAAAAAACAACGAATACCCAATGATACTAGAATCGCCTTAATACCCCCCAAGCGCCCACACCGCCCCCCCCCTGTCTCCCCCGCACCCCCCACGCGCAGGGTAACAGATAAGCCGCCCGGAAGTCCCACAACATGCGTAGCAGCGGCCTGAACGGCATCCTGCCCACACACCTCCTACACCCTATATTTCCCCCACCTATCCTATCTTGTCATATGGATAAGAGTGCCGCATCGATCCATCTCCCCCATCCCACCGCCCCCCCACATTACACAGTCCCCCCCACCATCATCACCGTGCTCGAATTGGCGCCACCCCCTCGAGTCGCTGTAGAAAAGGTCATAATCTGGTTGTAAAGTGTAATTCGCGTCCCTAATGGTATGACCCGCCACCGAGGGACGTGGGGCCGTTGGTGTCTCCCCCAGCCACAGCTAACCGCCAATATGCCCCCTAGAACCCTCAACTTGGCTCTCCTTACTATGGGTCCCCATCCCCCCCGTTTCCCCCACCCCTTCTCCCTTATCTCTCTATTAATGTATATACGCGTTTCCGGAGCCTTTACCCTGCCTATCCTGCCTTCCGGTATATCTATACTTTCTCTCCCAACTACACCCACCCACCCACACCACTCAACAGCCCCACCCCACTCTAACCCAGAAAACTCCCCCCCCCCACCACACTACAACACACCCTGCCAACATGGGAATCCCCTTGTCACCTATCCCTTGTATCTTTTCCCCTATTTCTCTCTTCCTTATCTCTCCCACTCCCTCCCCCCTCCGTTCCCCCCCCTCCACCTGTATATACCCCCCTTATATAACTTTCTTCGCACCCCTTTCCTATACACCCCTCAAATCCCCTATAATCCTATTCTTATAATTCTACCAAATACTCGCCAAATACAACCCACAATATGATAACCCCATATGCAAATCCCAAAACACAAGTTCAATTCTATTCACTCCCCTGGCTGTCTTTCTCCCTTTCTTCTTATCCTTAAATCCCTCCTCCAAGTGACCTTCCTATCTGTCTCTCTTATTTACCTATCTTCTCTTTTTTACCCTCCATTCATCCTCTTATTCCTACCTTGCCAACCCTTTCCTCATTTCTACCAACCACCAAAAAAAAAGCCGCCCCGCAATAGATACACCCAAACCCAACCAATGAAGAAATACCCCGCGCGTAAAGATTACACTAAACAGCCCATTGACTGAAAGCAGCAATGCAGGGCACCAGGCCCCCCTGAGTGTAACGAAAACAACATGCATAAACCACTAATCTTACCCCCTGGAAACCTACACCCTTACACAACCCCACCCACACATCCATCGAAACCGCCCCTCACGGTGCCCTCCTTTCAATATAACATAAACACCACCCACCCCCATCCTCCCCCTCCCACCCCCCCCCCCACCCCCCGAAACACCCACTCAACACACCCCAACCCCCCACACCCCCCCCACCCGGCCCCCCCGTTCCCCCTACCCAGCCCCACCGCCCCCACAGACCCACCCACCCACCTACACCCTACAGCGCCCCACACCTAACCCTACACCCCCCCTAAGCACCCCCACCACCACAAACATGCTCCCCCACAGACCACATACACCCCCCACCCCAAACCCAACCAAAAACATCTTCATCTTCATCATCATCACCGCCCCCTGCTCTTGGCTTCCACTTGTCAGTGTGCCATGAGGAATTGGCTTCTTCCATCATCTTAGCAGTTTGCTCTTGCCATGTATTCATCATCTCCATCTCCTTCAATCCAGCTTCTTCTATGCTCATTGTTGGCATTCTGATATTATCCAGAACGTGTCATAATAAAAACAACATATGAAATTGCAACCAGCAAGTACTATTGGGAAATGCGGTTATTTAATCAGGATTTGGAACGATGAAGTTTGGAAGTTGAAGTATACAACATAATGATACCTGTGACTAGGTTGGAAAACTTGTGCAGCAATCCTTTCTCTTTCACTTGTTATGCTTCCACCCACAAGACTAGCTGGTCCAAACATGAGTGGTTGGTGTTTGTGATCATGCGCCTGTGAAACCTTAGCTCTCCCCTCCAAAACGTCTTGAGCAAAAGTAGCACATGTGATAGGGACTGCCGGTTTTGTGTATCGAGCTCGAGCAGCAGCATTGCGGTGCCAGTCTTCTACAGTCTTGGCACGTTCTTCAAGAATAGCTTGTGAAATTTCAACATTTCCTTCCTGCAGACAATATAGGCTCACAATGAGAAGACAACTACTATTTTCTTTTTACCGGATATGATACTTTTGGCATTTCAAAATACAGATTTCCAATTTGGTACTATTAATCATAAGCTACACAATAAGTTATCATACCTGCTTTTGCTTTTCCTTTATTGCAGAAAGCATTTCTTCCTCTTTCTTCAGCATTTCCATCAGATCAAGTGCCTACAGTATGATTATTATAACAAATGATTAACTAAAGATGCAAAACCAAAAGATCGAGTTAAAAAAAGAATACACGAACACACACAAACCTTGCAGATGGCCAATGAGATCGTAGTAAGCCATGCCTACAAATTTACAGAAACAAAAACGAATTAAGTGAAGCCAGCAAGAACTGCATTTTTGGTAATGAACGAGTTATCAATTCATTAAGAAAATGCAACAGCACTGCTAAACAGCAGGCGGACAATGTCAGATGTATTCACCCTATAAACAGATTTAGCATATATAATGGGAATGTCGTATATTTTATAGTATACACAATATTCACAGAGTAGAAACATTAGGTTCCTGGTATCCTATGCTACACAAGCCAGGAGAGTAGTTATATCGTTGTTAAACAGGAAACAAGCATAATTATGTAATAAAACTCACCTCCCTTTCTTCTTCCCCGTCATCATCTTGCACGTCATCATCTCCAGTGTCAACAGGAGAAGACAGGGCAGCAGCTCTAGTTGAGCGCCCACGACGTTCCTTCCGTTCATTTAACTCTAAGAGCCTTGACTCTGCAGCACGCTGACGCTTGAACCGAGCGATCTGGATTAAGCCAGTTAAAGTTAGCACCTTCTTAATATTGGTGAAACTTGTAACAAAGACATGAAGTATGCAAATAGGACAGGTTTTGTGTTCAAGTTGGATAAAGATATATTAGCAAAAGCTAACCTTCTTAGCCCTCCTATCTACAACGGCATTCTGACCTCCTTGTGTAGATTCTTCCAGCTCATCTTCAGGTACGAGCTCCATTGCATCACAAAATGAGATAAATTCCTAGAGATGGGTTCATTCAAAGTTACGTATGCAAGCAAAACACTTCACTAGTATATGTTCAACAGGTAAACTTGAATCTAAGAACAGTACCTTCAACTTAGCCTGTGAAAGCTTTAAAATATCTATCCTGTCATCGTGTCCTCCAGTCTTCTCGGTCAATTCAGCAAGATAAAATGGCACCTGTTCCCATAGAAGTTCCCCAACCAGAAAATGATGAGAAGTCAATTATGTAAAGGGCACTGACATTCAATCCCAGTAATATACAGAAAAGCCTCTAACATTTACAACAGAGATGAATCATAGCATATAAGATGAGTCGTTGAGGTTTGCCCCCATTTTCAAAGTATGAGTTGATATTATATTTATGTTACAAAAGAGTAGAGGTAAGCAATACTGGTCCGAACAATATTTGAACATGCCACCACTCTCGTGACACATATATTTACAAGGATGAGGAGGTCCAAGTTTGGAGATGATCTACATGTACGGTATTCCTAGTATCAACAACAACCAATCCTGAGGGTATGGGGACGGTAGGATGTAGATCGGAAACATTAAGTCCTGGTTTCCATTTTGTAACCAAGCCATCAACTACGAGAGCATATGAGTAGTATTGACGAATAATTTAAGCCATCAAACGCGGGGAGTCTAGAATGGAAAAAAAATCATTTATAATAAGATTGTGAAGACAGAAAACACAACAACAACAATAACAACAGTAACCACCACCACAACAACAACAACAACATACCCAATGTTTTCGGGGCAGGGTATGGGGGAGGTAGAACGTAGACAGATCCTATCCGTGACAATATTATTAAAAAAAAACTTGTAAATCATATATAGTACACAAACCACATTTAATACCAAAAGATACCATGCTTTCTCATATAGTTTGAGATACCATATTGCTAAAATATATAATAGTCGAAAACGAAGATAAAAAATGGTGAATAATTAGAAGCAAATCCATGGAAAGTTTTGTGTCTCTAACTCCTCAAAGACAAAACTAGAAGTCATATTAGGATTTGATCCAAGGTTTGTGTCTCATATATGTTACTTTTATTAAGAATTGATGAAATTGGACCCACATAATAGACGTAAAGCCCATTCTAAGAACCCGGATATACATGCGTAATTCCAAAATTATGTTATAAGGTCATGATGATCCAAACAGCGTTGATGCATGCCTCAGCTGACTCAACACGCGTCCTGTGTTGGCAACGCATTAGGGAAAAATAACAAGGAGGAAAACCATCAAAGGAGAAAAGCAAGCAAACGAAAGGTAATAGGCAAAATACCATCAAAGGAGAAAAAGCTATAGAAGCAAACGCCGCAAGAGAAGAGTGAATATAGAATAGAAAAGACAAGGGGGTACGATCATAATAAGCATAAACGCAAAGGGGCCTAGAAAGAAAAATAGTTGCTAAAGGCAAATATAATTCCAAGACCTAAGAGAGCAACGAACGCTAAGGGAAGTTAACGCCTCAAAAGTGAAAAGTAGGTAATATCTAAAACGCAAAAGGATATACTACTAGTTATGATGAATTAGAAAGAAAAGTAAGAAATTACCAAGATATACTTGAGATTAGTGGTACTAATATCTTGTTTAGTCTCATTGGTAGAAAAAAGGCCTAATTTGGAAATCATTTCCTCGCAATGCAGCAAAGCTTCACACCCTTTTCTCAACGTCTCCTATAAAACAAATAAATAAACTCATGTTCATATAAACAAGAAAAGAAAAAAAAAAGGATGATTTGAAATATATAAAGACAGACCTTATCAACGGTTGAATCGGATGATTGAAGGTGAATTTTGCGAGCTTGATCAAAAAGACTGGGAAGAGACATGTCTTCCATTTTTATTTTTACTACTGAAGAAGAATCCATCCAATCGCCCAAATTCAAATCAATCTATCAATTACTCCTTCCTTCGTTACTTCCAGAGAGAGATAGATAGATAGAGATGGTACCAGTAAAACTATCGGGTACGGATCGGAGCTTTTATTCGGTAATTGACCCACCGACTTATAACATACATACGTGTCACTTCTAATAGCCGTTGATTTTCTACCTACATCGTTAGATCAGACTTGTATTCAACTTTGACCCGCCGTTGTTATTCTTATTTTTATATTTTACTTTCCATTTTTTTATTTAAAATATTAACCAATGTTTTAAAAATCGGTTTTTGAATCGACCCGGTCGAGCCACCGGGTCATGGTTCAACCGCCGGTTCAACCGGGTTTTTCGGCCAAAACCGGCATCCGGACACCCTACCGGGTCACGGGTCAACCGGCCGGGTCAACCCAGGTTTTAAAACACTGATATTAACTATCCGTTATATATATATATATATATATATATATATATATATATATATATATATATATATATATATGATAAAGATCAAATAAAAAGACAAATATTCGTGAGAAGGATAAAAAGAATACTTTTTTTTAAAAAGTTCTTGAAAATATCCAGAAAAATTCCATTAAATCAGGTATGTTGGTGCATAAAACTTTTGTAAAAGAAGTTTTTCTAATTTTGAGTTTTTATACGTTTTTTTAATGCGCAAAAAAAGAAATTTTGATGCACAAAAAAAATTTTATGCACAAAATTTTTGACTTGTTATAGTTTGATGCGCAATAAAATTTTGATGCAAAAATTCAAAAGAAGTTGGGTACAAAAACGAATTTTTGATGCACAAAAAAAATTTTATGCACAAAATTTTTGACTTGTTATAGTTTGATGCGCAATAAAATTTTGATGCAAAAATTCAAAAGAAGTTGGGTACAAAAACGAATTTTTGATGCACAAAAAACCGATTTAATGCACAAACGTTTTTTTTCAGCAAAACTATCCACTTTTAGAAAAACTTCATTTACAACTTTTTCATGCACCAACATACACGATCTTGTGAAATTTTTTCAGAATTTTTTGAGAACTTAAAAAAAAAAATCGTTTTATCCTTCTCACGAATATTTGTCCTTTTATTTGATCTTTATCCTATATATATATATATATATATATATATATTGGAAAATCTATCTGTTTTATATATGTTATTAAAATATTACTCTCTCCGTCTCAAAATTATTATCTTCCGATAAAAAACACACCGTTTAAAAAAATTACATTTATTACAACTTTATCTTCTTTACTTTTTAGCAGAATGATAATTTTATCCTTAGCTAATTAAATAAAGTGTTCTTTAAAGTGTGTAATAATAATTTCAAACAAAAGTAATATGGTAAACTTGATCAAACATCCCTATATAAAAAAAAATTAAATTGGGACATCCGAGAAAAGAAACATGGACTATTAAGTTGGGACGGAGAGAGTAATTTGTATATATATGTCGGATATATTATGAGTCTTTGGAGAGACACAATGCGCTAATGTAAGATATTAGCTTTTGCTAAGATATTTTCCTTATCTAACTTGAACACAAAAATTGAGGCTTATGAAATATATAAGCCTAAACCAAATTGATTTCAGCTTATATTTCATAAGCTCAAATTTTCTGGCTTATTTTGAGACTTATGAGCTTATACAACTTTATCATATTATAATAAATTTATATAAGCCTACAAATCTCAAAATAAACCGAAAAATAAGGGCTTATAAGCCATAAGCCAAAACATAGAAAGAGAGCTTGTTACCTTTTTATGCAAAAACAAATAAAAAATTTTGATACCCGATTTGAAATTACCTCTAACTTGTATACCTTTACGTGACATTCGGGGTTCAAACCTCACTAGGTGTGAGGTGGCTACGGAGGTTCACTTGCGCTGACTTCGGGCTATCCAAAAAAGTAATCGCATTGATATTAGTCGGCTCGCAATGTTGTGTCAAATACTCAGATAATAACAACAACAAAAAAAGACATTCGGCCAAAAGAAAGTAAAGTTATTCAAACCTCACTAGGTGTGAGGTGGCTACGGAGGTTCACTTGCGCTGACTTCGGGCTATCCAAAAAAGTAATCGCCTTGATATTAGTCGGCTCGCAATGTTGTGTCAAATACTCAGATAATAACAACAACAAAAAAAGACATTCGGCCAAAAGAAAGTAAAGTTATTCAATAACAATCAAGCGTTACCAACGGGCATTTGGTCCAATGGTATGGAGGTTTTACCCTCCTAGGCAAGGTCTCATGTTCGAGTCTTGTCTAGGGCGATAGGGGTTTCCTCCCGCGTGTGTAAAGGGAAGGGTGTCATTGCCTTCTGGGCTGGACCCAACCTGGTTGTGTGGGCTCGCTACGTCTTCTGGGCTAGGGGCCATGTAGCCACAAATTGCCGTTCAAAAAAAAAAAATAACAATCAAGCGTTGAATTGTTTTCACAACCATGTTTTCAGAATTTTCATATTCAATGATAATCATTAATTGTTTGATATGTAGTTACAATTAATCTTTTTACCACAATGTTTAAAGGTGGTTTTAGCAAAACTTTATTAGTCATGTGATATTAAGTTGACTAGAACTAGTCTTCCGCTTTAAGTTGGCTTCTAGTCAATCGGATTTGGGTTGAGCCAATACTAGGCTTAGATTATATTTGCTTGTCTTTACTTTATATCATCTTAATATTAATATGTTGTTATTTTGTCTTGGTAGTTTTCATACATTATCTTGTCTTTGTGTTTTCATACATTTTATGTCATGTCATTGGTTTGTACTTTCAAACTCTAATCTAAAAATTCATACTATTCCTTTTTATGTATGTTTAATAGGTCAATAATATTAAAATGGCATAACATGCAGGTCGAGTTGGGTATTACGCTAAAACGATTACGGGTCAAACAGGTTATTTCTATGAAAACGGGTCACATCAGTGTTGAATAAGTAGTTTTAATAATCATGTGGAACTGGACACATGAATTGTTCGCGTTTCAGTTGTACATGAATAGAAGAACAAGGAATACTAAAACATTGGATTGATTATTCTTCATTAAAGGAAGAGATGTGCATTAGCTTGTTGCTTTCTATAAAATCGAAATCAACAAAACATACTTCATTGTTTAGCTTTAGCTCAAAACAAGTATCCTGCTTTACAGGTCCTCCAACAAAACCATATTCTTGGAACTAGTAATAAAGATTCTTAAGATAGAAGATAAAGTTGGACAAACCAATCTTTTTCTGTTATTAAATGATGTTTAGGGGTCCATCAAGACCTGGTTTCTTGGGTGTCAGCATCATGATGTTCATCATTTCTAAATGACACTGATTTCCTTTATTACTTCAACTCCATTTGGACCCAAAACCATCTTACATTTATAGTAACACTAACACCCTCTTTCTTTCTGTATTAACACTATATCATTCTTTTTTAGTGGGTATCTTAGTTTAAGATTTTGTCGTGTTCTTCAATTATAACATCATGTGTATTGTTCACAATTGTCTCTTTTTATAATGAGGTCTTAGTTTTGCAAGCAATCCATGGTTCCAAATTATGAATACATTGCAGCTTTTTTGTAAAAAATATACAGGTAAGTCACTATGTAAAGCCACTATGTAGGCGCATTGTGTCATCCGAGCACAAAAAGCTCAAAACAAGTTTTTCGTTAAAGATTTAGTGAGCAAAAAGCCAATAAGCTTAAGCTACAGTGGAGTTTTCTACCGATGCATTAGCCAAAAATTCATACTATCATAATGCTATAAGATACACGCGCATACATGTACTTTAAACATGCTTTACATCTACTAAGTTTATGTACAGATGGTATTTCCGACCCTGACTGATTTGGGACACCTTATGGGCAAGATAACATACACAAACCTTTTTTTTTTGCTTTATAGAAATTATATGGACAAAATAACAACCAGGATTTTAAGAATTTGCCTCCTATAATAGCCTTAACTTATGGCCCAGAAGAACAAAAAGTCAGGAAAAGTGGGGTCCAAGAGCCTGCCTTTACTGAAACCAAGGGAACAATTGATCATGTTTTTCTAATTCTTATCAGTTAAATGCATTATTAATGCTCTTTTTTAACTGAATTTAAGTCATCCACATGTTTAACTACCTTCTTTCGCATCTGCTTTGCTTTTGGCGATTTATATATCAGAGCTCTAAAACTTATGCACATCATCAAGATTTTGCTGTTGGATAGTGGGCTTCATTAGTTAATGTTCTAACTGAAGAGAAACCATATCTTTTACTCTTGTAAGTTTTGGCACTGTTTTATGTCGTATACTCGTAGTATTCCTCAAATTTATTTGGCATTAGATTCTATCGAGTTTCTGTTATTTATGGTCTCAAGTTTTTTATGCACATTTGTAGTTATATAACCTTCAGATCCATAATTTCCGACCATGTTATGCACTATCTTTTCAGGGTAACCACATGCATACCATGTAGGTCCGTCCGCACATGCATGTATACCTAACATTACTTTTTCCTGGACAGGAGTAACCAACTTTTTGCAATGAATGATAATGGGATTACAAGATCATGTATGGTTATACCTAATGAAAAATCAAGCAACTTGTATTTGACATTATTTGGTGTTGCATGCGCACTATATTCATCCAAACTCGAGAAAAATCAGCCTGAAATTATGAATGTAATGGGTAGTGGTGGTGCTATTGTTATGGGTTTGCTTTTCTTGAGAGTTCAGAGAGAAGAACAAGTCAAAACCGAGAAATGTGAGCTTCTAAATAAGCTCAAAAATGCAGAAGCAAATATCGAAGAGTTAAAGAGAAGGCGAGTCGAAGATGCAAAAGCTAATGAAAAAGTTGTAGGCATCTTTGCAGCACACGAGCAGCGCTGGTTAACAGAAAGGAAGAAACTTAATCAGCAAGTTCGATATCTTCTGAATGATTTACATGTTATCAATACAAAAGGAGAACAAAATGCATCCAAATTGCATGGTCAGTTACACGAGAAAAACAAGTTGTTAGAGGAAGAAAAGCTTAAGAGGCGAGAGCTAGAAGAAACTGTAAAAAAGGCCGAGAAGTTGAATGAAGAGTTAAGAGAAAAGTGTCAACGTGAAGCTCAAGAGCATTCTAAAGAGATGTGGAAGCATAAAAGTGCGTTTATTGAGCTTGTATCAGCCCAAAGGCGGCTTGAAGCAGAGATGGGCAGAGCTGTTAGACAAATTGAAGCAGAAAAACAAGAGCTTGATGCGGTTTTAGAACAAAAAGAACAATATGTTTTAATGACACAAAAGCTTTCGATGGAATTGATCAAAACACGGAATGAATTGGAGCAAAAAGACAATATTTTGTCAGCTATGCTGAGGAAATCTAAAATGGATACAGCTGAGAAGCAAATGCTACTGAAAGAAGTCAAAATGTCAAAGAGTAAGAGACAACAAGCTGTTCTAGAATCAGAAAAGTCAAAGACAATACACGAGTCACGACACGAGAGATACTCCCTTAGAAGTATGCTATCTAGGCATCACAAATCCAAACCGGAGGCCATTACAGGCGTGAAAGGGGTCCCATCTGTTGCAGCAGTGTCATCAAACAGAAGATCACAGCCTACCAATCACTCAGAGTTGAAGGAAGAGCAAGAGATAGCTTCTCCCCTTTCTCAACAATCTATAAAAGAGGCAAGCGAAGAATTGGGTAAATATTTTTTAACTTTGAGCACAACGTGGTTCTTATTAATTTTAACCAGTTTGGAATCAGAAAATATAAATAAAGAATAAAATTTGTGGTGAACATTCACTTATTTATGATTTTATAGTAAAAAATTTAAAAACCTCAAATAATTTATGACTTGGTACATCTTGGTGGAAGTTCTTGCAGCAGATATCAGACAACTGGAAGGATGGGTCCAATGTGAAGCTGAGAAATATGCAAGTGTCCTTGAGAAAAGGCATGAGCTCGAGGTTAATGCATTTGCAGAACAATTAAGACTCAAAGACGAGAAGTTAGAAGTTTTGCGTTGGCATTCAGTGAGTATGGATATTGAGTTGAAACGTCTTCAGTCTCACATAGAAAGAGTTGGCCATGATCTACCAGAGCTCAAAGAACAAAATCAAAAAGTGGAAGCTTTATTGGTGGACCGTGAATCAGAATTGCGCGCCTTGAAAGAGCAAATGGAATCAGAAATACAACTCAGAACTCCAAAAACCAAGAAAGCTTATTCAAACTCAAACTCACTATCACCCTCACATCCCCTTGCTACAGAACATGATCAAGAAGTTCGTTCTGAAGAAATCCCAGAGGAAAACGTGTTTAAAGATACCATATTGACAGTCCAATCTCCAGATAAAGAATTTGAAGATATTAAAGATACATCTTTGGATTTAATGGCTATTGGAGAACAATGTCGGAAGAAAGAAGATATTTGTAGTGCTGAAAACATATCATCATCGACATGGAAGATGGATCTTCATGCTCTCGGGGTGTTTTACAAGATCAAGAGGCTTAAACAACAACTTCTCATGTTCGAGAGGCTAAGTGGAAAGCGAGAAAGTTGTGAAAATAGCGTATGTGATGATAAGAGGCGGTTCTATAGCCTCATGTCTTTGATCAATAAACAAGTTACTAGATATCAGTCTCTCCAAGAAAAGGCTAATGAAATCTGCAAGCGAATGGTAAGCATTCAAATTCATAGATCTAAGTGGTCACAAATCGTTACACTTAATTGACATTTTTGGTACTTTTTTGCAGCATGAAAATAATCATGATGCAAACAATGCAAGATCTATCACCGCAAAGTCTAAGGATGAAACTAAGAGATTGGAGCACTTTCTTGAAGAGACGTTCCAGTTGCAGAGGTACATAGTCGCAACAGGACAGAAATTGATAGAGATACAGTCCAAGGTTGCCACTGGTTTTGTTGGTATTCCGGTTGATGCCGCAGCGACCAGTTTTGATATGATGAAATTTGCTGATTGCCTTCGAACTCTCTTCAGGGAAGTCCAAAGAGGGTTGGAAGTTCGAATATCTCGAATCATAGGAGACCTTGAGGGCCCCCTTGCTTGGGATGGAATGATACATCCAAGAAATTAGCTCTTTGATACTGCATTGTTTATTTATTTGTATAGAAATTAGCTCTTTGATACTGCATTGTTTCAACCAATTAACATTACAATACAAGTAATATGGCATAGTTTGTAACAGATTCAGATTAAAGTAGGCAGATTGCGAACCAGCTCAAAACTTGCAAATAAGGATATATAACCCACCCTAAACCATCAACTACTCAGCCAAATTACTCGGATTGGTTAAGTCAAGAATTATCAATGATGTAGCACGAGAAAATTTGTGTATTACGAAAAGCAGCTTACAGGCCAGCAGTTTTGGACAGTGTTCCCGATCTGTGAAAGAACAATGCTGCCGGCGGCCACCGCCGCGAGACCCACCACCTTGTTGGCGTGAAACCTGCACAATCTTTTATATGATAAATGAATTATGTGAACTATTAATTATTTAAATTAGTTGTATTTTAACCATGTCTAACCTTCATTGACCCGTTCCAAAGATTTAAAAACACGTTCTAACTCATTTGAAATTTCATGAAGGTTTAGGATTAAGATTTAGATTTGAATTATTTGGATTAGAATTTAAATTTGAATTTAATGTAAGAGAGAAAAAAAATAATAAAATATTATAATATAAATAATTAATTATTTACGTATAATTTAATAAATTATTTAAAATTAAAATTAATTATTTTTAAATGACAACAAAAAATAACATGTGATTCTTATTAAAAGAGAGCTCACTTATTTAATGAAAATGGTATATTAATGCTCATCCCTTGCTTGCTACTATGGATTGTGTAGTATAGCAAATATTGTGGCTTCAACCCTAATCTTTAGGCCCACTTATACTTTTACTTTGAGTCCTGATCAACCTCATTAACCAAACGCATCCTAAAACCAAAAGGGGTGTTTGGACAAAATGAGTCACAAAAGTTTGGCTATTTGGACAGAATATGAAAAAACAATTTAAGAGGCTGTTTTGACATATCCAAAATTAATGAATTACTTAGTGCTCTCCTTTTTTTAGCCATCATAGTTTCTCCATGAAGACTAAGAGAGAGACGAGCTAAGCCCACCGTTGGTAAAGCTCTCCTTTTTTTCCATAATGTTAACTCCTCGGACAAAGATGATAACTCTATTTTCTTCCGTCAAACGACGGAGACACAACCAAGTCACAAAAAGGAATTTGTTACTCATGCGACAAGATACAAAACATCACTTTAAGATGTTCGAAATGCAGGCTTCTGCGATGAGGTTCTTAACCGCAAATTTTCTTTTCTTAAAGACGTTGACTGCGTTGCACCGGTGCATGCAATATGTGTCGGGTAAGTTTCTTTTTGTCAAGTAATGTCTTTTTTTAATTCATTTCTTATGGCAATTTTTTTGTGTGAATATTATTTGTTATATTTGTGTAGATATCAGCAAGTAAAGAAAATTAGAAAAAGTTTTATACTTTATTCTTTATAACGTACGAAAAAAAACTTTTTACTTGATAGTTTTTTTTTATAAAAAAGTAATCTTTTTAAGAAAAACGTAAAAAAAAATCTTATTTAAAATAACGTAAGAAAAAATTTTCAACAATTTTTTTTTTTTAAAATAACGAACGAAAAAAAGCGACGTGGAAAATGACGTGGAACCTGACGGTACAAAAACGTGACGTGGCATGTACACATGTCACGTGACATGGATTTTGTAGGTAAAAAAGGTCAAGTTGCTGATATCCACACAAAACAAACAAAGTTAGATGAGTATTGTGATACTTTTTTGGGTTCGTATCTGATAATGACACAGATAGGAAAGTACGTTGCTATTAAATGCCATTAACCATTGAGAATATTATTCACCTATCTTCTTATTCGAAGCCAACTGCACTTAACAGATCTAATGCTCCACAAAGATCGAGGAAAAGTCTCCCTCAAAATGTCTTTACTTAGCATTATTTTCCTCAAAATAATGAGACTTTTCCTCACTTAAGCATTACTTTTGTTTCAAGTTGGTAAAATGCTTATGATAAGATTTTATTAATGCAACATACACCCCTCTAGTAAAGACTTGGGGGTATATATAGTCATACGAGTACATTGGAAACAAGTAAATACGATACTAGTCCTATTCATTCAACATATCAATGCAATTGAGGCCAACGGTTCCTTTTGTCAGTCTCGTCATCCCAGATACATTCGTTTTGGCATTTATTCTTGCAAATGGTTGATTCTTATCTCTTGGTTACTAAACGATGGAATTATCGATCCAACCATACTCATGGTCATAAATCCTCAAATTGAAACGTGTCATGTGGTTGTGATGGAGTGGTTAGCTTTTCCTAGCACATGTCAGGGGCAACGGATATGTTTTGATGAAACTACCAAAAATCTTCATGATAGTATGTGTTTTGAAAATGTCTTTACTTCTTGATAACGCTGAATTGTACGTTGTTCATTATTTTAGGATTGGTATTTGGCAAGAGATCAACCAAGCCCCATCAGAATCTATAACAAGTGAAAGAGTATACTCCCACATACGTTTGAACCGGTTATTGAGCCCTTATTGCTACTGGGATGATGTTGAACCAATAAGAAAAATATTTGCACGAAAAGTGTGGTAAGTTTAATGAGTTAGTTGATCTAAATGGAGAACATGGGTTCGCATGTCATAATAATGTTAGAGCTAGGAGGTTTGAAAATTGAATAAGGAACAACGGGACATGCATTGCAGGATCGGTAATATTCCTATGGTTTACAAGGGATTAATAGTTGCGGGGTTCTTGAACATCGATGAGGATGTATTATTGTCGACATATCCATACTCTATCGGCAATAATACATCCTCATCGTTGTTCAAGAACCTCAAAACCATTAATGCCAATTTGACTGATCCTGCAATGCACGACTCATTTTTCGTTATTCAATTTCCAAACCTTCACCTCGACACTACTATTATTATGACATGTGAATCCAAACTCCCCATTTAGATCAACTAATTGATAAAACTTAGACATTATCCGTATCAGTTTAAGTGAAATCATTATTTAAAACGCTTGAGTCTTCGCGTTATATCATGATATTTTTCTTATTGGTTCATGATCATCCGGTAGCAATAAAGACACAATAACCGGTTGAAACGTCCATGGGAATATACTCCTTCACCGGTTATAGATTCTGATGGGCCTGGTCGATCTCTAGCCAAATACCACTCCCCAAATAATGAGCAGCAGCGTAGAGTTCATCATTATCAAGAAGTGACCTTTTCAAAACCCTTATTATCATGAAGATTTTGGAAGTTTCATCAAAACATATCCACAACCCCTCACATGTGCTACGAAAAGCCAACGAATTCTCCATGAATGAAACCTAATGACACGTTTTAATTTGAGTATTTATGAATATGATTTTGGTTGGATCAATACTTTCATCTTTTCGTGACCAAGAGATAAGAATCAACCCTTTGCTAGAAGAAATGCCAAGACGAATGTACGCTATGAAGGATGACGGGATTGAGAAAAGAAACTGAAAAATACGTGACATTTGAATATCTTGGGAAAAAGCTTACTTTGCATAACACAGGGCTATGATTGGCCGACTTAATTTGCTCTAACTTGATAGGTATGGGCTCTTCAATGACACATATCGTTTCAATGTAAGGGTCATCGATGAAAAGACGCCATTCTTCGCATACACTTTCAAGACGGGCTAAAGATTTCCTATCGATTCTTGATAAGATGTTAAAAATACCCTCTTTGGGTACCTGTTGCGACTGTTTGAGACTCATGCTCCTCCGGTTTGACTCCACCAACAATCTCTAAACTGAGAGACATTAGAGTGACGTACCATAGCAAAAGGTCCATGGGGAGTGATATCCACAGCCCCTCAGATGGACAAAAGCTCATGATGTTGGTTGGAGGTGGATCTGCTAAAATCATGAGCTTTTGTCCACCTAGGTTTAGGTTTAGAGACTGTTGGTGGAGTCGAACCAGAGGGGCATAAGTCTCAAACAGGTACCCAAAGAGGCTATTTTCAACATCTTATCAAGAATCAATAGGAAATCTTTAGCCCGTCTTGAAAGTGTATGCAAAGAATGACGTCTTTTCATCGATGACCCTTACATTAAAAAGATACGTGTCATTTTCAATTAAAACAATAAATAAATGTTTCTTATGCATTTCTAGCGTGTTTATAAGTGTGTAACCCATAACACCAAACGAGGTTGACTCGTGATGCCACTGTTGGGATTTTATAACTAGTACGCAGCGGATTAGATCTAGTTTGACATTAAAGATTAACACACAAATAAGGTAAAGAAACACTAACCTTTTGTTGAATGACCTAAATCAAACAACGAGAATCTTCACTTGAAACTAAGTGACTAAGTTGTCACTTCTATGGTTGCTCACACAAACACGTCCAACGAACACGTCAAGATGCTAGTCTTTACTTCACGTCACACAAACACCTTTTGTAGTACTTCTTGGATCAAAGCTCACAAACAAAACCTTTGTTAACTCGAACCGAAAATCAAAACCCTAGGTAGGGTTTTCACCGAAAATCAATAAACCGAATTAGGGTTTATGTGATTTCAGTTTAACCGAATTCCAAGAAAACCAAAACCTTGAAGGTTTCAAGTCGTTGTCACTTGATGAGAACTAGTAAACCGAAACCTTGAGAAAAGGGTTTTAAAACCGTCGACCTTGCGGAGAGCTAGGTTGCACCGAAAACCCTTAAAAGGGTTTTACCGAATTCGACTTAGGGAACCAATAAGAACCGAAAACCTTTTGTAAAGGTTTTAAGTTCGGACGAATTTTGGGAGGAGAAAGGAACCGAAACTTTCTTTAGGTTTTAGGGTTTTTTAATGGCGTGAAGAATGAGGTAGGATATGAGGGTTTATATAGGCCCTCAATCCCAATTCTTGTAGAACAAGTAAACCTCAAAACTTGCACTCCACACCCTTCTTTCCTTCCAATCCTAAACCGACTCAAACACTTCTCTCTCACCCCTTATGGATCGGCTAATAACATTAGGCACCCACAAGGTTCGTGTTTTGTCAAATCAGCCCCTACGGTTTACTTTAAAATATCGTGAAGTATATTAAACGTATTCTAAGTGTTTAACGTGGGTGCCCCCAATAGGCTCACGTACCTCTAGTCGTATAAACCCCGGATCCAACTACCATATTCCAACACAGATATGAGTCTCGGAAAAGGCTAATGATATCTGCAAGCGAATGGTAAGCATTCAAATTCATAAATCTAAGTAGTTGCAAATCTTTACACTTAATTGACATTTACGTTACTTTTTCAGCATAAAAATGACCAGGATGCAAGCAGTGGAAGATCTATTGCTGCGAAGTCTAAGGATGAAACATTGGAGCACTTTCTTGAAGAAACGTCCCAGTTGCAGAGGTACATAGTTGCAACAGGACAGAAATTGATAGTGATAAACTCCAAGGTCGGTACTGCTTTTGTTGGTATTCCAGTTGATGCCGCAGCAGCCAGTTTTGACATGAAGATATTTGCCGATTGCCTTTGAACCCTCTTCAGGAAAGTCCAAAGAGGTTTGGAAGTTCAAATATCTCGCATCATAGGAGACCTTGAGGTCCCCCTTGCTTGGGATGGAATGATACATCCAAGAAATTAGCTCTTTGATATTGTCTATTTTTTCTGGCATAGTGCAGCTGAATATGTATAGGAAACAGCTA
Source organism: Tanacetum coccineum (assembly GCA_026074375.1). Classification (NCBI taxonomy): domain Eukaryota; kingdom Viridiplantae; phylum Streptophyta; class Magnoliopsida; order Asterales; family Asteraceae; genus Tanacetum; species Tanacetum coccineum. The sequence goes on along the minus strand of BQNB010025461.1, from coordinate 10,534 downwards.
AAGTGCTTTGCAAAAAAATGTATAGGAAAATAAACAAAGTTTTGATGAATATTATCTTCATTAAGCAGGTTACTTACAATATTCAATTATCAACCAAACAAAGATTATATCATTTTGCTCCTACTATCCCTTTATATGGCTGAAAATACTACATTCCATATGGAGCGGAATATTCCAATGGCATATTACTTCAATTATTCCATCCGGAGAAGTATTTAAGAGGTAATGTTCTCTTATTAGAGTTCACAAATCAAGACATACTAAGGAGACTTCTGATTGTAGCGGTGGCTAACTGCGATTCCCGCCTCCAGTTCAGATGAAGCTCTGACGCACATATTTCAAGAGTCTATGGAGCAGGTATATATGCAATCCCCATACTTGTGTGCTTGTTAACTATTTTCTTGTAATCTTAATTTCTCGGTTTCATTTTACTAAATGTTACTTTGAAGTATTCCAATCATATTTGCATGTTACAAATCTCGTCAACTTAGTTTATGAGGTGTGGATGAATGATGCCATATATCCAATTGTCAACTGGGTGGGTAAAAAAATCATTCCCTGCAGGAAAAGGGGGAGAGAATTGAGATTAGGGGGTGTGTCCTACGAATTTTAAGCAAAAACATTTAGAAAATGAGTATTACCAGTAGACGTGTAAATGATGTTATGTCAGAGCTGGGCCTACCCTGACTGGCTTTAGACGAATTAAACCTCTTTTTATGTACTCAAATGCCACCAAGAATAAGCCAAATACATATAACATGATTAGTCTCAGCTTTCCTGCATTCCCATCCTCGGCGGCCGGATTGCTGCTTTCAGTCTCGGAATTTGATATGCTAGATGATGACCAACTTGTTGTCCAGCAGCCTGAGAATTAAAACCATAACATGTTTGTTAGTTAAACTGTTGTAAGTGATAAATTTATTAGAAAACGGGGTTCCGATGCTTACTTGAGCTATTGGGTGATAAATTTGTCCAGTCATATGGGCTTGTCTTCGTTTCTGATGCCCTTATCAAATCCATAAGGGCTTCATTGACCTGTGGTTCCGACATTTATTAGAGCCTCAATCACAGGACACCGTAGGTTCTGGTTTATATTTACCAACTAATAGATCAAAGCAAGAAATGAAATTAACATGATAAATATACCTCTTTGGTCCTCTCATGGCTCACAAGATGACCTCCAGGAAGTTCTACCATCCTCGCGAGTGGGTATAGTTTCTCTGCTAGCCTCTGCGCATGAGATATTTGAGCAATGACATCCTGCCTACACATTAAGCAATTAATAGTCAGTTAGTAAAACTACACATTGAGAATAGAGGTGGTTGAGATTTTTAAGGGATAATTAGATGATACCTTCCATGAATAATGGAGATTAAGAAACCTTCTTCATGGATCACTTCAAGTTCGGTTTTAGAAACTTTGTGTGTCCAACAGGCATTGATCTGGCCATCAAACCCATGATTTGACTGCATCCCAGATGCTGATATCCCTTTAACATAATCCTGACAATAATAGAAGTTCAACTTGTCGTGATGTTAATTGTACATAAAAAGGTCAATCATACTAATCACGTTGCAATTTTTTACTTGATATAAAATTTTAATTAATGTTTTTAGCCATTTGTGAAATATCTGAAATACTTGAATAAGGTGGAAAAATAACATCTTATGCGCATGAATTAGTAGCATCAACGATGAAAATGATAGGAAAGTAAGTTGCTTTAACTAGCAATAAAGAAAAGGTTTCAGTTTTCCGCTAACAGCCCAAAAAGCATACTAACGTAATTTGAATAGGATGCAAGTTTGTAGAATCTCTAGTTTCTGATTTATACTGTATGACAGGATATAAACTAGTCAAATTATGGGATAATACACATCAATTAACAGCTGAAAAAGACTTTATGTGGATCTGGATTGTACTTACTTGATATAGTATATCTCTTCTTGTTTTAAGTCCAACATATTCTTCAAGATAATCCTGCACAAAAGATAATACGACTTGTAAGAGTACCGTTTAAGAGAAGGAAGGTCATAAGGAATGGATAAAGAAAATTATCTACCTGTGAATAGTGGGTGTCTAAATCAACAGCTGCTCTTTGCTCTGGAGTTTTAGCCCTCAAGAAACGCATTGCAATGGATAATGTTAGACCATCAATCTGCATATCACCGGTTTAATGGAAGTTAGTGTACGAAGTCACTAATTAATGTGGTCTGTGAGTAGCGCGAGTTTTAGAAACACCGTACCTTGGGGAAACATTCGTAGCCTCCACCGGTTACATTAAGTAAAGCCAAAGACAGAACCCTGTTTGGATAAGTTGCAGCCAGTTTGCAAGCTATCATACCACCTGTATTGCAGTGATACAGGAATATAAGCATAACATAGAGTAGTGGCTAATACTTTTAGGACAAAATGAAACCCTTAAGCACAGAGTTATGAGTTACCCATAGAATGGCCGAATACATGTGCTTTGTTCCAACCCAAATGGTCCATTAGAGAGATTGCATCTGCGGCCATGATCTTTGTTCTGCACTCAACAAGTAAGTAACATTCATTATTCTCTAATCCAAATATATAACTTTGTTAACTTAGTGGTGCTTGTTAATATCGTACGTGTAATCGGATTTGTTTTTAGGAACAGAGCTCCGACCCATTCCTCGATTATCAAAAACACAAACTTGTATACCATTCAGGTTCTGATCATCATTGTGATTTGGTTTAGTTGTACCAAGAAGAAGGCCCTCAATTTGTGGGTGCCATGATTCGTGCGTTCCAGCCACACCTGATTAACCAAACCACCAAAATGAATTAATTCTCAACAAGAAGATAATAAAACAGTTACTATCAAGATGAATGATACGTATGTACCTATGATCATGAGGACTTTAATGGGTCCATTTCCGTACGTTTTGTAAAAAATCTTTACCCCATTCTTCTTGTTGTTGCTGTTAGCTGTGTTCTGCAGGTACTTAACGACTTCACAAAACGGCATAATCCCCTCAACAACAGATTGATCAAGAAGGTGGGTGTCTCTTTCTTGATGATAAAATATTTGTGGTGTTACAATTAGAATTGGAAAGAAAAAAAAAGGAGGGAGAGAGATACTACTTGCTTCGAATTTATATAAATAAGTATAAGTTGGTCAGGTCAGCAGAGGCAACTAAGTCAAAAGTCAACCCTCGTGTCAAACCTATCTCTACTTTCAACCATTTTTTATTTATTTTCAATAATAATGCAAATTAGTTTATCTACATACTAATGTATTAATCATTTATTAAAGCTTCGGGTTACTTTTATTGACAAGAAAAAGTTTAAAGATAGCATTTTTTAATTGGGAGTCATATAAAGAAATCCTTTGGAATATAATAAAGATTGATGATATGAAAAGTGTGGTCAAAATTCATCACTATCTCACACGTAAGATATAACAATAATGATGCAATACAAAAACATGCCATTCATGGCCTTTGGCCGGTTGAAGCATATATGCAATCCTAACACTAGACAAAGTGTTCACATTTACGCAGCTAGATGTTGACCTTTTGTCCCGCCCGAACCATGGACGTCGTATGTTTGCCTGTTTGGGGTTATCTCGACCGTCGTCAAAGCACACGTGTCACCCAACATACATAAGTACGCTGAGACGAGTTTTGTTTTTAACACATGACTATAACATGAGCCAACAATAACCGAATTATACAAGCACGTACGCACATTTGCATTTTTAAATTTGAACACACAACCGTGTAGGGTGGTTATATACAAGTGTCGTTTTCTGGTATGCCTAAAATCCATGTGAAATGTTAGGACAAGTTTTAGCCGGTAACACTCCACACGCAAGACTTACTTCCATGAGAGAGAAGAAACAATTTAGCTTTGGTTTAAACTAAAATCATTTACAAATAGACATGTTTGGCCAGAATTGCAGATCAAGTAGCAGGAAATAGCCAACCGAGGGTCCAACCAAGTAACACACCAGCACCAACAAGAGCCAAACCCCAAAGAAAGTTTCCAACAGACCTCTGCATTTTGTATCTCTTGGTAGCCTTATGGACCCTTTTCGGTAGCTTGCATTTAGTGTGGGACCATGGCACAAAATCAGGAAACCGGGTGTATATGGGCTGATACTTGTGACGCCTAAGCTGGAGGCACAGTGTCTCCAACTGCAGTATGTAGAGCCACTGCTTGTAAGCGAACATCTGGGAAGCCTGCTTGAGAAAGAGGCTGATGACGTTTTCTTTTTCATTATAGGCTTGCTGTGCTGCTCTTTCTGCCTCTCTCGCTCGTCTTTGAGAATGAGATAGTGCGTCCAACAGCTGAGCATTGCTGAGTTCACTATTAGGTGTCTCCATGTTATTGGCTTGCTTGGTACTACAATCATGGTTGTAAGGTCAAAGACGACGCAACAAGTTGGTTGGTTACATACAGAAAATATATGTCAAGAGCAGGATAATTCTTTAATAGGATTTACAAAAACATGTCATTTGAGAATCAGCATAGAATGACAGAGAAAATATCGTAACATCATGCCCATGAGTTTTTTTATCTAACTGAAACTAATCATGCCAGAAAGTATCCATTTGAAACCGATTGAGTGAATTTTGATTGCTTTGAAGATCTATAAGCTTCAAGGCTAATGGTGATTATTCTCAGATTATACTCTTGTACTACAGAATACAGGACACACACATACATAAATATATCCTTAACTATACACCTACAACTAAGAAACACATCTTATGTAGGACGGCAATCATGTAAATACTTAATATTGAGATATGGTATCCCATAGCTATGGTGGCATAGATCCCCAATTTTTACTCAGGTTGAGAACAATAAACGAGTTTATGCCTAAAACACTTGAAAATAGACAGAACCAACATGAATAGCTAGTGTTGCAACACGAAATTTCCTAATTGATACACTAACATTGAAGGACCTACACATGGCAAATAACTTGAGCACGAAGCTTATTTGGCCTAACATGTTCTTGCAGATGACTTACATAAAGCTCATCAAAAACTTGAATTTAATAATATAAAAGACTATGTTCACATGATAGAAAAGAAAGCCGTTACTTGGACGCCTTCTACAAGAAAGAAGGCCAACCAAAGGTCATATCTGCGGCTATCGTGTTAGGAACAACTTGGTAAAATTTACTCTACGGCCCAATCAATGTGACACAATGAGCCCACTTGGTAAAAGAAACACCCACCCGCACACTCACCCTTCGTGCACTCAAATGCTTTCTTTTGGACCAGTCACTTAATAATCACTCTATCATTATTGACCCGCATAAACATTAGAAGACAATAACGTAGCAACAACAATCACCAGAAGAAGTATTACCTAAATGGCATATCTTGTGAGCATCTGCCTGAAGTGTGCTGCAAGGTGAGAGATCCTGTTATAGAGCTAAAACTTGACATTTCTTTATCTGGCTCCTGAGGTGAAGCCACCAACAATCCTGTTGTATTTGTCTTAGGAAGTGGAAGATCGCAGTTGTCAAAATGCTGGAGTGATTTGTGAGAAACAAAGGAAGCCAAGCCATCCAAGTCAGTAGCGCGCCACCATGGTGCATTCTTCTTAACTCTAATCCACTGTGACTCGAATTCTGAGAAAAGCTTCTCAGGTTCATGAGAAAATGCAACCAACTCATCTTCTTCAGTCCATGATTCTAGAAGTTTAGTCTTTTTCTGCAAAGTGTCGCCAATGACATCCTCAAGTTCATGGATTCCTACATAATCCGCAAAGGTCTCCTGTTGTGGGTTGCAGAAAGAACCAGCATTAACTTTATGTTGCTGGTCCAACCACCATCTGGTGTCAGCCGGTAAATTATACGAACTTTTTTCTGACTCTGATTTTGAGGAAGACGGGATAAAGCTAGGAGGCCTTGATTCCCTTACGTAATCTTCATCAACTATGCAACGGTTAGCCATACGAAGCCACTTGGCCTTAGCTTCTTCCGAAGCCATTATTATCACCTTTTCTGCCAGCGAAAAATTCAAAGAGGTATAATATAATCAGAAACACTTTGAAACAAGTCTATGCCTTGTAGTTTTTGTCATAATCAATTCATCAGTACTAGAAAAAACATATGTAACCAAATTTTCTCCAAATTCTAGATTGATCCCATGCCTTGTCTCACATTGTTCAAAAATAGAGGAGATGCCGGGTATTTATTGTACATGAACCTAACCTTGAATTGGTGGACGCGTTTTAGTATAATGTATGGGCATTATATTAAGAACAAAACCGTGAGGCAGAAGGTGCCAAAGCGGACAATATCTACCATTCATGGACCGGTTGTCGATCCATTCTTCATCTCTTAAGTGATTTCTGGATTATAATCGTCTTTCATTCCTTAAGTGATTTCTACGACGACATCTAACATAGATATGTTTGGTAGCATAATACCTACATTTCACTTGTTATATTACTATCACAAAAGGTACATGTATTCATTGTAGGTACAGTTAAAAAAAAGAACTTTAGAAATCAAGTGAATAGTAACTGGTCGATACAATATAGTATATACTAGGAGTAACAAATTTTAAAATTGCTAGAAACAATGATACTTTCTTATTTAAACCTTTTGTGTGTACTTAGTGACCATTTTAACCCTTACTTTTTTCAATTTCGAAGGGTAACATGTCATTTTACATCGGCATAATCGTGACTAAATACAACACAAGGTCAAAATTAAAAGTTCAGCACAAAAAAAAGAAAGAGTTCAGTACACACACTAACAAAAAGTGGCAATTAGGATACTTTTCAAGTAAATAACCCTTAAAAAAAGAACTTTAGAAATCAAGTGAATAGTAACTGGTCGATACAATATAGTATATACTAGGAGTAACAAATTTTAAAATTGCTAGAAACAATGATGAAAATGGCAGAATACCTGACTGAATAACATGAAGAAACTAATTAAGATGATATCGAAAAAAGGCCAATGTTTGTTTGTTTCTGTATATTAATTCTACACCCAAAGCAAAGCAAAGTCCAATTGCTTTAAACTGAAGTGTGGGAATATCACCTTGGAAAATCAATCATACACGCAATATCACCTCTTCTTCTTTTTCCTTATTATCTTAGTTGGTGGAATTATTATTTCTAAATCCTGTTGATGATGGAAAGGTAAAAAAAAAACACAAAGAAATAATATGACCCACAAATGGTTTTTTAAAAAAACTATTCCACACATAATGCGCAAAAAACATCCACACAATGAAGTAACAAATTATTTTGTCATATCATACCTGTGAAATGTAACGAGCACAATATTAGGATAATACATAAACAATAGGTTAGGGTGTTAAGTGTACATTTAATCCAAGTTCATCGCAAGGAACGTTTAAATCGCGGAATGATCGAGCACATGTAGCACCTTCAAACTACAAACCCGTGAAAATACATAAAACGAGAAGGAACTAACACTACTAAGTTGAACCGAACGATTTAAGTTTTATTAACACCACTCGATTCGGTTACAAAGGAAAGAAAAAAGAACTCCACGTCTCCTTTTGTATCCATCTATCGACCGATCGCTACTCCAACACCTCCGATTCGAAACCCAAAACTGAACTTCGATACCTCGACCGACTCGAAACCTCGATCTAGCAACTTGAAATCTACGAGGAGACCACGACTAACATGACTCTGATACCACTTGTTGTACAATTACACAACAAACCTGAAGCTCGACTCGCAGAACCTAGATCGCGAGTTGTATCGATCATAAGTAGCAAACACAGAGACTACAAAGAACGACAAGAACATATGCACACGATCTAAACCATCGAAACCAAACATTTATTAATTAACCTTAATAAAGCTATTACAACGAGGAGATATGAATAACTAGCATTCTCCTCATCCCTATTTTATAAGAGATGAGGGGTATAAAACTTTATCCCAAAATCAAATAGGAAACATCATTGCCTCTTTGCAAGCAAAGCTTAACTAATCCTAAGTTTATAATCTTAGTTCATAAAACTAAATTACAATGTACACTTAACCCCCTAACTTATGTTATGTTTACTCCTAATATTATAACATTTGTGAACTTTTTATCGACATAGCATTCCTAAAAACCATTAAAAGTGTAAAAAAAAAATTAATTTGTTTGTAAAGAGTTTAAAATTTTATCTGATATTGATGCATAAAAAGTTGTGAATTATTTTTTTTTAATTCTGAGTTTTTATACGATTTTTTTAGTGAAAAAAAAAAGTTTTGGTCCACAAGAATTTCAGCTAGTTAATTTTAATTAAGTTTTAATAAATATATTAAAAAGTGATTTTTGATGTAGAAAAATATAATTTAATTTTTTAATGCAAAAAAAAAAATTCTTTTACATCAAAAGTACACTTCGAGAATGACTTTCTTCCGTTTGTTAATCCCCTTGTCGTGTGAAATTATTTAAAAACGTTTTATTTTTTTAAATAACTTTTACATTATGGTAATACACATTTGAAAAGTGATACGCCGTCGTTTTGGACTGTATGCTACAGTAAATGAACAGTACCCGGCCCACTGGGCTCGATTACTGTTCATCGGCAAAAAAAAAACTTTATAATCCCCCTCCCCTTCTTTGGCAAAAAATAAGAAGAAAAACAAAATTACGGAACGTACTCTCATTTTTAACTATTTACGACTTTCTATCGGTCTGGGCCAAAAAAAAAAAAAAAACGCGCGATTGTCATTTAATATAAGAACAAAAACAAACTATTAAACATGAGACCGAAAAAATAAACCCGAAAAAAAAATTAATGCCTCACAACAACGCGCGAAAAATTAACGCCCGCAGCAACGCGCGGGTAATCTTGCTTGTTGATATATATAGTAATTTTGTAATATAAACATTATAATTAGCAAATAGGCGTCGTACTCGATCGTTGTTTACCGCAGGGGATTTGTTCATCTTCGTTAAATCAACTGGTGCGTGTGCTCCTATTTTGAATAGGCTCGCAAAACTTCCCAAGCATCTTTTTGAATAAACGGGTATTTTATTCTCGTCACGATAAGTCATCCTAATAGCCCAGTATCGTAACATCCAACTCGTTCTCCGTCACTTTTTGACAAACGTCCTTAAGCCGTTTGTAAATTGCGTTAAACATTGGCAATTATAGATTCAACTATGTCCATTTTCTCTTGACAACATATCCTTGTTACGTTTTGAAAATTTAACATATAGAACACGTTAAAACCGCGATAAACCAAAACGTATCCCCTGATGTGACTTTCCGACATTTTTATCCTCGGAAAACTCCAATCGGTAACATTTTTTTGCAATTAAAGTTTTCTCATCCGTTTTGCCAACTGAAACGAAACCCCCGAGACGCCCCGTTCGGTCTTTTTTGCCCTTTTTTGACAACCCGTTTCACTCGACCCACACCCCTTTTCCGTTAGGATTCGTATAGTGTGATAAGTTTTGACGATTGGCTTTATGTTGTTGTATAGGGAATTGTGGTGGATTTTGTTTGTTGACTTTTAGAAATTTTGTTGAAATTTTTCAACAAAAGCTTGTTGTTGTTGTTGTTTGTAAAAAGTTATTGCTCCGGGAGTCATCAGAGCATGCTAGAGAACTCAGAAATTGTGCATGTCGACGTAGAGAATGGAGTTCATGTTTGCCAACAAGGTTTAGACCAACTAATTAAAAAAGATGGGCCGATCCAATTAGCTTTAAAACTAAAGTTGGTGGGAATATCACCTTGATAATCAATCATACACGCAATATCACTTTTCTTCTTTTTCTAATTATCTTAGTTGGTGGGAATTATTATTTCTTAATCCTGTGTGTTGATGGAAAGAGGTAAAAAAAACAAAAAGAAATATTATGTCACAAATGGTTTAAAAAAATATTCACATCATAATGCGGCAAAAAACATCCACACAATGATGTGACAAATTATTTTGTCATATCATCCTGTGAATGCATCGAGCACAATATTAGGAGTAATCTTAACATAGGTTAGGAGGTTAAGTGTACATTGTAATCCAAAGTTCGATCGCGGAACGCTAAATCGCGAAATGTATCGAGCACATGTAGCACCTTCAAACGACACCCGTTGAAGAATAAATAAACGAGAAGAACTAAACACTACAAGTTGAACCGAACGATTTAAGTTTTATTAACACCTCGATCGGTTACAAGGGAAAGAAAAAGAACCCCACGTCTCCTTTTGTATCCCTCAATCGACCGATCGCTACTCCAACACCTCTGATTCGAAACCCAAAACCCGACCTTATACCTCGAAACCTCGATCTAGCACTTGATCTTCGGAGACCACGACTAACATGACTCTGATACCACTTGTTGTACAATTACGACAACAAACCCGAAGCTCGATCGCGAAACGCTAGATCGCGAGTTGTATCGAGCACAAGTAGCAAACACGAAAGACTACAAAGAACGACAAGAATATGCACACGTTATACCATCGAACCAAACATTTATTAATTAACCTAATAAAGCTATTACAACGAGGAAGAAGAATGAATAACTAGCATTCCTCCTCATCCCTATTTATAGAGA
>BQNB010025460.1:0-59613 GCA_026074375.1 Tanacetum coccineum | reverse complement strand
TCCTTGAAGCTTTCACTCGATCGGTTCTAACTAGTGTACTGGTTCGGTCCAAACTTGAAAGTCCACTAGTTCGGTTCACCAAGGGATTTGCTAGTTCGATCCTTGTTGTTTTCAATGGTTCGGTCCTCAATGATTTTGGTTCGTTCGGTTCACAAGGAAAAACACACGTTCGGTCCACTAAAGATGTTGGCTGGTTTGGTTCCCACTACCTCTACTCGATCGGTTGTCAAGGCTGGTGGCTCGTTCGGTCCTGAAGGTGTGTTCACTGGTTCGGTTGATTAAAGAGTTTCACTTGTTCGATCCTCTTTTGAAGTTACTCGATCGATTGTTGAAGTTTTGAAGTTAACCTGTCTAATCTCCAAAAACTTCGCTGTAAAAAATATGATTAGCACGAAACAAGTGATTATAACTCGAACCAAGACCACGAACTCGATCAATACTCTTTTTCCTCCTTTTTCGATTATTGTTTCGAACCAAAAGAAAGGAAAAAAAACAAAATCACCAAACAGTTGTATGTGTTATTTTTGTATATTAGAACCACAAATAGAAAAAAAATCCTTCTATCTTTTTTTTGTTATAAGTTTCGAACAACAAAAAAAATTAGATCAACAAACCCCCCTTTTTTTTAATCTTCTTCGAACCAACGAAAATCAAGACACCCTTTTTTGTTAATTCTTTTCGAACCAAAAAGATGAACAAAAAAAAATAAATCACGAGATCGTTGATTGCTAACGAGATGGTTTTGATGATATTAATTTAAACACAAACCATCTATGAATCAAGAATCAAAACAAATAAGCAATCAAACAAAGAAAATATTTTCGAAACCCCCTTTTTTTTAATATTCGAAAATCAAAAAAAATATAAAAACACAAACCAAATCAATTCATCAATCTTGGAAGGCTCTTGATACCAATTGTAGGTTCCATGATCATTCATACAAACCTTAACAATTATGTGTTGAATCAAGATGCAAGAAAAATAAAGACTTTATTGATGATTGAAAGAAAACTTTTTGGTGGCTAGAAACCCTAACAATAATACTGACTAGCTTACCTAAAAATGAGAAAAACATAGAGTATTTATACTCTAATGGGGATTGGCCTAGGAGGCCTTTGTGGGCTTTATCTAGGCTTTTTGCATCTTGACCCGTTTACATCATTAAAACATTACAATTAAATAACTAACTAACGAACTATGAAACGCCAATTTTCTTCAAGACCGAGCTTCACTTGTTAGACTGTAAAATTGTGTTTCTAACAAATCTAGATATCAGTTTTTCATCTTAGTATTCATAGTTTGCATAGCAATTATAGTTAGTATTCATAGCTATTTTGTAACTCAAAATAGTATTCAATATATTGAAAGTTTAGTAAAGATCTTGTTTTAATGTTTCATTGTTCTTCTTAGTATTGCAAAGTAGATTCTGTATAGTTTGTGATATTCTCAATCTTAGTTTCTACTCTAGTTGTCTTGTATCTATCCAATACAACTAAGCTTTAACAAGCTAAGTAAGATTTGTCAAGAAGGGATCAACACCATTCATATGCCTAGAACATCCACTGTCAAAAATCCCTTGATCCTGTAAAGTATATTATGGATTACCCTGCACTCAAAATGAGAGAATTAGTTTCTCTTGGGGACCCAAGCCATTAGTGACTTGAGTCTACCTTATAGATCAACATAGTCAAAGCTTTTAAGCATGTATGATCCACTGTCTTTGGAGGTATGGTCAATAACATTTCTTATTGGTCTCCAAATCCAGCATGCTGAGGACTTAACAACATTTTCCCCATTTCCTTTAGCAGCACTAACTACTGCTTTTGGCCCAGTAGTAGTTATATTGTTAACCTTAACAGTTTTAACTTTTTCATTAAGATTATTGGTTTTAACTGCTGATTTTTTGTTAAAAGCCCTTCTTACTAGTGAATGTGCTTTAAAATAAGAATATGTTTTGGGTAATGCATCATTCACTTTTGATTTAGGGGCAGTAGTATTAACAGGCCTGGCAGTAATAATTGATGCTGCTGCTCTTGGAGAGCTTTGCTTAACAACATTAACTGGCACTTACCCTGACTTTGTTAATACAACTATTAGAACAAACTTCCTTTTAGGATGTGGGTGAGTCAATTTATTTTGGTGGTTCACCCTTTGAGCATTGTTCCATACTGGTCTTATTTCTCTTTATAAACTCAAAACCATTTCCTAGTTTCTGATTCATCGTCCCATTCCAGTTTCTTCTATTATCCCTAGAACTTTGACTTTTCCTAGGATACTCAACTTGCCTATGTGTGTTTTCCTTATTAACAGATTTTACATTCTCACCAGATTTGACAAAATTGATTTTAGTAAACTTTGGTTTTATCTGATCAGATTTAGGTCTAAGCACGCTATCATTATCACTATAAGTGTCCCAATCTTCAATGATGGGAGCACTAGGCCTAACAGTTTTAGGTTTTTCCAAATTATCCTTACTAGTTTTTGATGTAGTAGTAATAGTTTCACTCACTTTAGTCTTATAGACAAAATCATCTAACCCATCAAAGGATAAGTCAGATCTTGAGGGCATGTAGTTCCCAGTGTAAGGAGGAGGAACTGCATGAAACCCTTTACCTATTTTGAATCTATCATTTACAGGACTATCATCCACATCACTTTCTCTACTGTTAAACACACTATGAACCACTTCACTTTCATTCATTTAACTATCATAACCAAGACCAGCTTTATCTTTAGCACTTATTTGACTATTAATTAGTTTAGTTAGATTCTTTGATGAATCTTCAAACTTTTCTAGTTTAAGTTTCAAATCATCTCTCTTTTAAAGCTTCTTCTAACTGATTTTTAAGATCTTTGATAGAAATATCTTTCACTTGGACATCATACTTTAAAAATGCAATATCTTCTTCATAAACCGCTTCATTCTTTTCATGAACAACTATCCTAGCTTCTAGTGATTCTAATCCCATTTGATAACTTATAATTTCTAGATTAGATTTATTAAGAGCTTCACGCTGTTGATCATACTATTTTTGAAGAGTTTCATATGATTTTAAGCAATCTTTAGAGCAAGTATGTACCTCAGAATTTAAACTTGATGAACCTTGGGATGTATAGGCCATTAGAGCAATGTTTGTGATGCCTTCTTCAGCCTGAAAGCTCCAATCATAACCACATATCCCATCTTGAACAACCAAGGCATTTGTAGTAGATGTATCTACTAGTGCACTCCTTCTTGGAGCATCTCCATTTCTATTCCCTTGATTCCTTGGTGCCCTGCATTCTCTAGCAAAGGGACCTCTCCTGTGGCAGTTGTAACATTTAACCTTTGTCTTATCAAAGCCAACAGTTTCTTTGCCATTGAAATTCAGATTTCTTCCTGTCTTCTTTAAGAATCTCTTCACCCTCATGGTAAACATGGCCACCTGCCATTTGAGATCCATTTCTTTAAGATCATTAGTATCAATCTGCTCCAGATCTTCATTGACTAATTGTGGACTATTAGATTGATTAGCAAAGAAGGAAAACATGACATCATCAACATAAGTTGAGGAAGAAGCTTGTCCTTGTGAACTAGCAGTAGAAACTTCATGAGTAGTATTAACTGATTCATTAGTACTGCTGGTGTTTTCTGAAGATACAAAAGCCACATTCTGAGAGTTTGAACTTGAGCTTGATTGGCCTTTAATCTCAGATTCATACACCTTTAGATTATTATACAAATCATCCATGCTCAATGTGTCTAGATCAGATTTGTTTCTCATGATTAAAGCAATATTATTCCAAGCTGATGGTAGACTTTTTAGCAACTTTAGATTTGCATCTTCCTAAGAGATAACTTCACCATGAATTTCCAATTAGCTGATGAGTTTTTGAAACCTATCATAGGTTTTATCCTGTCCTTCAGATCTTGATGCAGCAAAATTCTCATATTACTGCTTTAGAATGATTTTCTGCATTTTCTTTAATTCTTTGTTACCTCTAAACCTGGCCTTGATTGCTTCCCATAAGGTCTTTGCATCCTTGATTCCATGAAACTTCAATATGTGCTCATCAGGAATGGCCAACAACATAGTGCTTTTTGCTTTCAATTCATTCTTTTTTGCTAGCTTTTGTTCAACAGTTTTAGGAGGAATAGGACCTTTAGTACCAGTACTAGCTGATGCAATAGCAGGTGCATCACCATTCACAATAACCTCCCAAAGAGCATAATCAATGTGAGTAAGATATTGCTCCATTCTCATGCTCCAGAGATCATAGTCTCCTGTTTTGAGCATAGGAAGTTTTAGTACAAACACTGTTTGGGTAGTTTCTGATTGTGATTCCATCTTCTCTTTAAATATGAGATCTTGTAAAGATATAGTGTTCTTCTTATTTAAAGTTTCTCAATAAGCGCTGATACCACTTATTGATCCCTTTTTGAACAGATCTTACTTAGCTTGTTAAAGCTTAGTTGTGTTGGATAGATCCAAGACAACTATAATAGAAACTAAGATTGTGAATACTACAAACTATGCGGAATCTAGCTTGTAATAGTAAGAAGAACAATGAAATAGTAAAACAATATCTTGCTAAACTTTCAATATATTAAACACAATCAAAGTTACAAAATAACCTTGAAACTATGAATACTAACTATATTTGCTATGAAAACTATATAAAACTTCATATCTAGATCTATGCCGTAGGGTTCCTTTTATACACCAAGGAAACCCTAATGGGCTTACAAAACGCGTTACGTCATCATGCATATCTATTCTTAATATATCGCATGCATATCACATAAGCAGTACTAACTATTTTTAACTAACAGTACTAATAAACTGACAGTACTAACCTTTTGTACTGGCAGTACTAACTATAACACTAGCAGTACTAACTTAGCTTGGCAGTACTAAGTCTTCTCTTGGCAGTACTAAGTTGAACCAGCAGTAGAAACTTGTAGAAGCCCTTAATTCCCAACAAGAGGGATCAACCATATTGAGGGTAAGGTAGTGTCACACCCCGACTTAGGCGGAAACATGAGGCGTGACGAAGAATTGATTATCACAACACAAGATGCAAGATAGAGAAAAACTAAAATGCATTCATAAAAGTGTCATGACATTCTCTGACCCCAAGTAAGAACTTGAGTAAAGATAAGTCAAAGAGCATGTCACATAGTCTCAAAGATTACAACCAAATTTCCCACTCAGGGGATGATATTAGTCTCAAGATAATAAATCCCAAAATGCTTAATTTCAAAATAGAGTGTCAACACAAGGTCTCTTAAAATATAATCCATACAGAATTCTTTGAAGGTCTGCTAAAGCTCGCACCTGGCTTCACTGATCATTAACAACACCTGAAAATGATACTAAAAACGTCAACATAACCCAGTTGTTGTGCCATAGTTTTAAGTAGTGGACAATTGTGCAATTTGACAGTAAATACATGCAATAGATTAGATTCTAACATAGCAACACCATGCTATCAAATATCTATAGATACACAACTAAAATGATACCAACACTTCTCAAAGTTCTAGCTCTTAGTTTACTCGCACCTAAAGCCTACCAGCTAGAGCTATACATAGGGTAGATGATCCGTAAGTTCACATGCTCACAAGTTCACAAGACACCTCGCACAACAAGATATGATCTAGAAAACAAGTTCAACAAAATCTCATGTCATTCACATAGCAGTCAAAGGCACATAGAATTGTCCAAAAAGATAACAGTTTTGCATAGTAAAGAAAACAAGTTCAAAATAGATTTGAGTGTCATTTTCCCCTAATGGAAAAGATGTTAAAAAGGTGGGGCTACGAGAACCCACCTTAAGCAAAGGTGATAAGTAGCAGAGATCAAGATCAAAAAAGCAATCGCAACAACGTCCAGACATGACCTAATCCAGTTAATGTTCATTTTAGACATACATTTCCATAGTGTGTTTAAGGTTTGTTGATCCCTTCTGAACAGATCTTTGATTAGCTTGTTAAAGCTTTAGTTATCTTAGATAGATCTAAAACAACTATGATAGAAACCTTAAGTAATATATAAAGATTATGCGGAATCTAATCTTTATACACCAGAAGAACAATAAAGCAATCTAATAGTAACACAAGATCTTTCTCTTAACTCACAATATATTGAATGATTTACAAAACAACTATATGTTTTGCCTAATAGCTATGACTTTTCTATGTATTGATTGATATCTCTAACTATGTCGCAGGGTTCCTTTTATATACTAAGGAAAACCCTAATGGTCTTACAAAATGCGTTAAGTGATCATGCATATCTATTCCTAATATATCTCATGCATATCACATAAGCAGTACTAACTTCTTATACTAACAGTACTAATAAACTAACTAACGTTACTAATAAACTAACATTTTGTACTAGCAGTACTAACTATAACTAACAGTACTAACTATTACAACTAGCAGTACTAATGACTTAATTTATTTTCTTCAATCTTCAGTATCAGCACAAATCTTCAAATAGCAGTACTAAGTCCTTTCAACAGTATAAACTTGTAAAAGCCCTTAATTCCTAACAATCCTCTCCTAAACTTGTAATTTATCTCCAAATCATCAAGTTTCTTAAATTAAAACTTGTTGGATTTGAGAGGATTCTTCCAAACCACATCATCTTCTTGGTTTGTTGGCTTCTATGAAAATCTTCATAATTAGATCTTTCGCCATCTCACTATCTTCTTCTACTTGCAGGCTTCTACTTAGCATCAAATTCATAACTGCAGTTGACAATGGATAATCCTTTTCTATCAACATATAGATATCATGTCCTCTTGTTAAAGATACATGATGTACTCCACATGTACCATACAGTCTCCATGTCAAAGGATCATACATATATCTTTGTAGCTTCTACAGCACATCATCTTTATCTGGTTCAAATAACCTCTTCAGTTCAACCCATAAAGCTCTTTCATTATCTTTAGTGGGTTCTGCTGATCTAAATCTTTCTTTAACTAAACTCCATAATGTAACAAGGTCTTCTTTATCAAATCCTTTGAGCATATCTTCAAAGACTTGATATGCCTTTGTGATGTTTCTGACCCTAATAATCTTCCAATATTTTCTTGATCCTTCAGTATGAATTTCCCAGTCTATGATAGGATATTTTACTTGTAAAGCTTCTGCCTTAATTTATTCTACTGGAACTATCTCTATCATCTTCTTAAATTCTTCTTCAGATAATTCTTTTGGTTCTTCTTTAGGTTGTTCTTGAATAGGTTCTGACCTTGAAGCTTCAGTTGTCCTTAACTTCTTGAAACTTTCTTGAAGTAGTGTCTCTTCATCAATTCTCTTTGTCTTTGTCTTTTTAACTTCTGTATCTTTCTTAAACAAAGTTTGTATCTTATTATAGTCTTATTCAAATATATGTCTGATCTCATCATAGCTTATTTCTTTGAAGTAACCCATCTTATATCCAGCCAAATTCTTCAAATAAATCATCATATTCTTCCTTGCTTGAGCTACTGATACTGGTTTCTTCTTGAGAGTTTGATACCTTTTTTATAGTATCTAATTGTCTTTCTTGAACTTGTTCAGCAATAGTATTCCAGTCAATATTATCAGTTTCTTCCCTTTCATCCAACTATTTTTGTAAGTCTAGGGCTTTTTCAAAATCAATCATTTCCTGTTCTTCTCTTGCTGCAGCTCTTGCCATTTCCCTTTTATCAGTACTAATCTGTTCTTTACCTTGAACTTCCTCAGCAGTACTAAAAAGACCTCCAACAGTACTATCTCTTGAACTGTCAGTACTCTTCTTCTAGTGTAAGTCTTTACTTTTTCTCTGGATGCATCTACAAGGATCTTAGCTGCACTGAGAACACTTAATTAAGCTTCAAAACTCTCTTGGCATTGTTCTTCACCTTGTGTAACTTTTGTAGGAGTAAACTGTTGTAATGTGAATCCTTCATATTCTATCTCTGTTATCTTCCCCTGTTTGGAAGTATCCTCTAAAACTAGATCTCCTCATCATCAGAAATTACCATCCTTGCCTTTCTCCTTTCTGTGGTAGATTTTAGCTTGGCTTCCAAATGTTTGACCTTCTTCACCAACTTTGTAAGAGCCTTACCATAAATCTTCTTAGTCTGTTTGAGATCATCCTCCAAGCTGGTGACTTTGTCAGATAATTTGGTACATAATTCTGTCAATTCATTAAGTTTCTTGCTGCCCTCATCACTTCCAGGTGTGTGACCTCCTGAGAGAGGTGAATCACGGGGCATGGGAGATGGTGTCTGAGTTAGATGTGATGTGGTAAAGGAATCAGTGATAGGTTCAGTTAAGGGTACTTGAGAAGGCTGTTCTTGTGATGACATTGGTTGAGATGTTGTGGGTTGTAAGGTAGGTGGAGAAGCAATGGGTGTGTGTTGGGACTCAACAGTGAGTGTTGGTCCTTTACCCTGACCAGGTTGGTCATGAATCAGCATAGTATCAAATAAAGGAATGTGTACCCCTGAAAAACCTCGTTTCATGTTGCTAAAAAGTTTTTGTGTTAAAGAAGGAGCAACATATGTTCTATTGTGTTGATTAAGAAGCATTTTCTTTTTATTCAAAATGATTTGTATAAATCGTGGATACATCAAAAAATTTGTTTTACTATCCACATTTTCACCATACCATCAAAAATTAATTTTGAAAACTTAAAAGTCCTGTTTGTAGCTAAACAAATGACTGCAGTTGCAATATTACTAGAAAATTGTTCCCATGAAGTTTTCTTAGGACTTAAACAATGTAATATGGTATGGATCAAGAATCTCCATTGGGGTGAAAATTTACCTTTTTGAAAAGTAAGTTTGTCATCATTTGAAACATACCCCATTAGAGTGAGCTGATCAAAGATTTCAGTATTAGGCAAAGAACTAATACCATCTGCATCTGCTAATTGGAGATGTCTCCTAATAGATGCTTTAGTAATAGCAATTGTTTTCCCATCAACTGTGACAGTTAGCCGTTTTTCTCCATCATTGACTGTATCAACAGTAACAGTCTGCCAAAACTGTTCAATTAGAGAAACACAGATAGTAGGATTTGCAGTTAAAGCATACCTGATATGGCTACCAATAAGAAAGTCTACTATCTGATGGAATTTCTCACTTCCAGTTGGCTTTTGAAGAAAAGCCACCATGTTATGCTTGTTGCAGAAGTCCATATTAGCCATCTGTATATAAGTTATGAGCAAAATACCAATGTGAGAGCTGGGTTAAGATCGATTTAGAATGAATTAGTGTTTGGTAAAAGCAATTGAGATTTTATAGAGAGTACATAAGGTTTTGATAGCGGATAAGTGAATAAATTGTATCTTTAGCTTTAATAGAAATCGTGTAAATAAGGTAAAGATTACAATTATTAAAATTAAAAACTTATATACTCAGTCAGTTGCGTAAAAACCTCAATGGTAATATTTAAAGAGTTGAAAATCTGTTATTAACCAAACATTGTAAATGGTAATCCAACAGTACTAATACTAGCCTAGTAGTATTAACTTTTGTCTAGCAGTACTAATATTTTTGCCCATCAGTATCAAGAATTTGCTTAGCAATATTAACTTTTTCTCTAATAATCATGCAACAGCATGCCTCTATTCATCACAAACACACTAGAAACAACTAGATAGACATGTGAGAATTCATGAGGATCCATATTTATGCATAACCTATGAATAGAAGTCAAAAACTATTAACGAAACCAAAATACTACATTTGACCCATTTCTTCCCAAAATTAACCTCAAGTCATCCCACCATCTTAGTTAAAAGTATAGTTTTTGGCAAACTATCAGCCATCAACGAATTTGATTATTCTTTACCAGTTATCGTTTGCCCTGGAATAGCCAATTCTTTTTTGTCTATTAGACATGGTGAATTGATGACCATTTGTTGTGTGGTGTACAACCAACACTGAAAGGACATTCATGCTATCATCAATATCCTCCCCTCAACTCTAAACATACAACATTTTTTGACACTAATATAGCTTATGCAAATTTAACTTTAAGCTTGAAACGACTACTTGTATTTAAGCTTAAGGATAACAATATCCAAAAAATCTTGCATACGCGCTTTAGTGATTTAGGTTCTCGTGGGGGATCAAATGGTATTTTCTGACTGGAGGAGGAAGGGTGGGTGCAGAAGTGGGCTTATTGGCGGATATAATTTATGTGTCTAATATTTTGGGTGTTTGTTGCGTGGTCAAGGGTTGTGGTGGGGCGCCTTTCCCATGATGGGGCGTGGTCGGTATGATGGTTGAAAGGTGGGCCATTCGTGATAGGGGTTTAGGGGGTGATGGGGTTTTTTTTTCTTTTTATGTTCCTTCAACTTTTTTTAATCCTTTTATTTTTCTTGTTTCTTTTGTTTCTCTATTTTGTCTTATTTTTTTTTTTCTATTTCCCTAGTTGTAATTACGAATTTACCTTAGAGTTTTAACTTTGTCATTCAAATTTTATGTTTTAAGTGATGTTTGTTGGTTAAAAAAGGTCTCCAAGATAGGAAGTGACTTCTGAAAAGCACTTTGGTCTAGTTTTTTCTAGCATTTCACAAGGATTTAGGTGCAGCTGGTATTAATAGGCTCGGCGCACTAATAAAAGGTACTTTGACAGATTGGTTAAAACTGTTGTTGGAATACAAAATTCCTTCTAGAAGTATTAGAGAAATTTTGATGATTAACCCTCATAGCATTATTCCAAACTGGTCTGACTTCCCTTTTGACCAGTTCCCTTTTACACATTGTTCAACGCAGGTTTTTGTACCATCATTTTATCATGAAAATCACAGTCTTTAATTAGATGGTTAAAACTCCCAAACATAAAACAAGCTTTCTTTGTAGTCTGAAACCCAACTCCTAATTTTTGAGTTTTTATTTCATTCCATTTTGTTATGTTATTCCTAAGATTTTTACTAACTTTCTTAGGTTGATTAGCTTGCTCAGGTTTATGTTGAACATTATCAGATTTTAATACCATTACTTTAGAATCATCCTCATCACAATCAGAAACCCAATCTTCAATTATTAGGGCATCAGTAGTTTTCTTAATCTCATTTGAGGAATTTTCACAAACACTCTTATTTGCCTTAAATCAATAGCCTTCAAATTCAGGCTGTTGAAATTCATTAAGACCAGAGTTAGACAAATCAATAGTGGGGGTGCAAATAAGCCTGTAGGTGGAGGTGGAATAACATTATACCCCACACCTTTTTTATTGTTTTCTAAAATTTAACTCCCTATTAATTTATCTAGGCTCTTAGAGGCAGTTTCAAAATTGTCAATTTTAATCTGATTGCTCTCTTTTTCTTTCTTAAGTTTTTCTATCTGAATATTAAGAGCATTAATTTCTAAGTCTTTAAATGAGGCATCTCTTTTTAAAACAGCAATTTGGTCACAAAACATAACCTCATTCTTTTTGTAGAAGACAAGTTGTTCTTCTACAGAAGCTAGACCTCTTTTATAGGTAGCTAGATTAAACTCAGATTTATTAAATTCTACTCTTAAATTATCAAGCTGAGTTTTAAGAGCTTCAAAGCTTTTAAGACATGTGTTAGAGCAAGTTTTAACAATGTTTTCCTCAGAGTCTGAGAAAGCCATAAGTGTCATGTTGGTAGGGACTTCCTCATCTGCCATGTAGCTCCAATCAAAACCAGCTCCATCAATAGCCACCATTGCCTTAGAAGCTGTTTCTTCCATATTCACAGTCCTTCTTGAGCTGTCTTGATTTCTAGCCCTACATGCTTGGTTCCTAGAACCTCTGCACTCCCTTGCAAAATGTCCCATCTTATGACAGTTGAAACATTCTACCTTGGATTTGTCATATCCTACAGTATCACTTCCATTGATATTGATCTTCTTCCCAGTTCTCTGGTAATACCTCCTTGCTCTCATACTCAGTAGTGCCAATTGTCACTCCAAATCCATTTCTTCAAGACCATTTTCAGGGATTTGTTCTAGGTCTTCATGAACAAGTTGAGACCCATTTGGTTGATTGGCTAGGAAAGCATAGACAGTGGCATCACATAAGTTAGTAGTTTTATCATGAGTACTAGTAGTACTGACTGAAGAGTTAGCAGTACTAACTTGAACATTAGCAGTATTAACTTCATTGGTACTGCTAGGAGTTAAAACAAAGGCCATATTCTAAGAGCCTGAATTTGGGCTTGATGTAACAGTTCTTTTGACTTCTTCTTCAACAATCTTAAAATTGTTGTACATATCATCAAAGCTCATTGAGTCAAGATCTAGTTTGTTCCTCCAGACCACAACATGCGTGTTCCATTCAGAAGGCAGACTTCTCAAGAGCATTAAATTGAGATCTTCTTGAGAGATATTTTCACCCAAGATGGCCAACTGGCTAACAATTTTCTGAAGCCTGATAAAGATAGAGTCAAGTGACTCTGTGCTTGGAGCGTTGAAATTTTCATACATCTGCTTCAGAAGTGTCTTTTGAGTCTTCTTTGTGGAATCATTGCCACCAAATCTTGTTTGTATGACAGTAAACAAAGTCTTGGCATCTTTGTATTGATAAAAAGTCAATTAATGTTCATTTGGAAGTGCCATTAGCAACATACTTCTAGCTTTTACACCATTCTTCTTTTGGGTATTCTCTTCAGTAGTAACAGGACCTGGTATTGTTGAAGTAGAGGTACCATCTACATTTGTTGTGGTTCGTGCTACAGGATTGAAGGAATTGCCATTTTCTATGGTATCCCATAGAGCATAGTCTTGAATTTGAAAGTATTACTCTATTCGGAGTCTCCACATCTCACAGCCACCCTGTTTTAGAAGGGGCAACTTTGCAACAGTATTGTTTTAGGCAGTTTCTAGATCCATCTTTTTGTGTGAATAAAGAGTTCTTCAAGTTTGTTTCTCCTTGATCAAGGTTTCAGAACACAAGCTCTGATACCACTTGTTGATCCCTTCTAAACAGATCTTTGATTAGCTTGTTAAAGCTTTAGTTATATTAGATAGATCTAAAACAACTATGATAGAAACCTTGAGTAATATATAAAGATTATGCGGAATCTAATCTTTATACACCAAAAGAACAATAAAGCCATGTAATAGTAACACAAGATCTTTCTCTTAACTCACAATATATTGAATGATTTACAAAACACCTATATGTTTTGCCTAATAGCTATGACTTTTCTATGTATTGATTGATATCTCTAACTATGTCGTAGGGTTCCTTTTATACACTAAGGAAAACCCTAATGGGCTTACAAAATGCGTTAAGTGATCATGCATATCTATTCCTAATATATCTCATGCATATCAGATAAGCAGTACTGACTTTTTATACTAACAATACTAATAAACTAACATTTTATACTGGCAGTACTAACTATAACTAACAGTACTAACTATTACAACTAGCAGTACTAATGACTTAATTTATTTTCTTCAATCTTCAGTATCAGCACAAATCTTCAAATAGCAGTACTAAGTCCTTTCAACAGTATAAACTTGTAGAAGCCCTTAATTCCTAACAAGGTTGATGCATAGAGATCAAATGTGCGTTGTACGTTCACCCTTAACGTTATTAGTGGTGTGATGGTTGTCGGTTTAGTTTCGAAGATAGCATGCTCTAGTTTATACCTTAGTATAATATACTTATACTATTTAAGTAAAATAGATAAGTAGTGTAAAAAGACCTAGGTAATAGATATTTAGAAATATGTTTCTGTAAATACATTCGGTAACCTTAGTTTCCTTGATTATTGGTATAGATTATAAGAAATGAAACGTTTATTTATATAAAACGACTTGGAAAAGTTTCATATTTTATATTTATAAAATATATTTTTCGTCTCTTAGTCGACTTATTAAAATAATAATATTTTATTATTATTTTGTTGTAAACGTAAGTTTTTGCGTAAAAATCTAAGTATAGAATTTTTACGAAATTTCGACATGACTCGTTCGTTTATACAACGTTTCCCCAAGGTTTCAAACCTCAATTTCAAACACCTTTCCTTAAATTCACTAATTTATGATAAATTGCCAAAATCCATATTTCGCAAAGTTTATCAAAACGCATTTCCTCAAATGAGTATCTAGTATATAAGTAAGTATGTTTTGCTTTCCAAAAGTCCGTTTTAAACATGTAAACCGACTTGTTTTTGCTTATTGGGCCTTAAGGCCCAATAGTGGTCCAAAACGTTATTATTGAGTTTTAAGATCCGACTTAGGTCCAATATTAAATCTATTAATAGATATAAGTTCGAGAAGTAAGCCACAACATAAGCCAAGACTCACGAACCAAAACCAAGCCACAGTTTGGCTTAGCCTATTGGGTCGTGGCCCAATAACTCCCAAAATAAGTTATTCGTAGCTTATTTTCAGGTCATTAAGCTACGTTAGGCCTTAAATATCATAATAAGTTTTAACCAAAAGCCATGAAAATAAGCCGAACCATAATAAGGTCCACAATAAGCCACGGTTTATTGGGCCTTATTGGGCCATGAGCCTTATAAGCTCCAAATAAGTGTACTTAGCTTTTTAATAAGCTAATAAGCTATGTAGTTCCCTTAGATATCAAAATAGGCTATCAAATAAGCTCTCAAAAATTAAGATACCATAGGTAAATAACCAAAACCATTTCCTTATTACCCTTATTCCAACCGAAGGTTATTCACCACTTAGCAGGTGCAAAGATCTGTTCAGTTTGGGATCACACAGTGCATCAGGCCTGTGTAAAACTTTCTGAGTAAGAAGAACCTAAAACCAAACTATGCTTTATAAACTTTTCCTTCAACAATCACTTCCATGGTAGGCGAAGATGATCAAAACATTAACAAAACCAACCACACAAACCAACAAGCCCCTCACACTGTTTCAACATAAAACTCCCCATCTGAAGGAAAGGTGAATTATGAGATATGAGCCATGAAATGGAACATTATTTGGCCCATACAGACTATCCTATCTGGGAAGTTATACAAAATGGAAATGGACCTATATCAATCACCACAGATACGCAAGGTCAAATCAAGATTCTGCCTCCAAGGACTGCAGAAGAGATCTTAGCCAGAGAAAGAGAAAGAAAAGCAAGGACCACTTTCCTTATGGTTTTACCAAAAGATCATCTTGCTAAATTTCATAAAATGACAGATGCAAAGGAGATGTGGGAAGCCATAAAATCTAGATTTGGTGGCAATGAAGAGTTAAAGAAGAATAAAGCTAATGATAATAGCAAAAGACTTGGGAAGAAAGAGGAATCCAATGCTTTGATGACTCTTAATGGAGGATGTGTAGATTGGACCAGTCACTCAGAAGATGAGCAAGACAACTATGCTTTCATGGCTTGCAATAGTTCAGGCTCAGACACAGAGGTAACTTCTTGTTCCAAAGAATGTAAAGAGTCTTATGCTAAACTTAAAAAATTATATGATGAACAGAGGGAACAACTTAGAGATGCCAGTATAGGAATACAGGCATGATACTTCAAGCTTTGAAAGGAAAGTTGAAGCACAATTAGTAGCTCATCAACAAGGTCAACTTGGTTATGAGGAAATGATCAAGGTTTATGAAATAGACTTTAGAGTAGATGATTAAAACTTGATTGTCCTTACATACCATAAGAAACTATTGGCAGAAGCTGAAAAAGAAAAAGAAGATTTAAAAGCTAAAGTAGAAAAATGGCACAACTCTTCTAAAAATCTTGGTAAACTGCTAAATACACAGATGAGTGCTAATGATAAATTTGGGCTTGGTTATGGGGATTACAGATATGATGGCATCTTGAGTTATGAAAATGAAGTTTTACAAAGTGTATTTATGAATAAGGAAAGTGATTTAGAAAATCAGCCTTTGTATGATAGGTTTGTTACAGCAGAAGGAATGCATGTTGTACCCCCACCCATGACAGGGAATTACATGCCATCTGGACCTGATATTGAAATAGATTACTCACAATTTACATATGGTCCAAAACAATCTCAAACTAGTGAATCTGAAACCCAAACCAGTGACTTTGATACATGTGAATCAGATTGTAGTGTTGAAACACATGAATCTTTGTGAACAACTTGTCAATGAACCCAAAGTAGTTAGTCAACCTAAGGTTTGGTCTGATGCTCCTATCATTGAGTAGTATGAATCAAATAATGAAGATGAGCATGTGTCTCTACCAACAGAAGAACAAGAAACACATTAGTTTTGTAATTAAGCATATAAAACTCCTAGGGAAAAAGGTTTTAAGAATCAATTCACACATAATAAATATCCTAAGTTGACAAAGAAAGGGTTGGGTTATGGGTTTGTTACAAAAGATGTTTTGTATGTTTCTGGAAGTCTTAGTCATATTTTCAGAGATTGTGATTTCCATGAAAGAGGATGGCTCTAAACAAGCTGAGTTAACTATTAGGATGAGGAAGAAGTATAGTAAAGGGTGCTTAGGCAATTCTAGAACAATGTGCAAAAAGAGTGAATCATAAAAAACCATTTATTCGCTCTAGCTGTATAACTAGAACTGGCAAAATTCCAGTTAATAAGTTTAGTAACTAGGTTACTTAACACTGTTATACGATTGACATTAATTTTAACGACAGGGGACAGTTACCAACTAATTGGCTTGCTATGAAAGTTAATATTGTTAAGCCTATTGTGAATAATGCTAGACTAAAGGGTGATTTTTGTAAATCTGTTTCACCTTTTAGAAAGTCATTGAATAAAACAACAACACTTAGAACAAAATTTTCATATCAAAAAGTTAATACTACTGAGGTAAATGCAGTTAGTGCTGTTGGGGGAAAAAGGGAAACTGCTGTTAAGCCCTCAGCAGGTTGTAATTGGAGACCAAAAAGATATTACTGGCACAAAGTCTCCAAATACAATAGTGGATCAATGACAAGGACAAATGTATATTTTAGAGATCCACAAGGCAGACTCAAGTCAGCAATGGCTTGGGTCCCCAAGAGAAACTAATACTATTAGTTATATATAGTTAGTGCTGCCAGTACAAATGTTAGTACTGTTAGTTTATTAGTACTGTTAGTATAGAAGTTAATACTATTAGTTATACTCAAAACTGCTTAGTATAATTACTGTTGTGATTATTGCACAAAATGTTATGGATTCTGTTTTCTTTGTCTGTTGAACTAACTTTTTGCAGGTAAAGAAAAGTCTTAAATGAATCTGTTATGAAATCCCTAGTTTTTATGGGTGCATCATTTGAAGAATGAGAAAGGATTGCCATTCGGTTAAAATGAAGTCTCAAGGAAATTAATGTTGTTGGTTCGTGATTGGGTGCAAGATTAGTACTGTTTGTGTCCTTAATACTGCTAGCATTAAAAATTAGTTGGTTAATATTGCTCGAGTTAAGCATTAGTACTGCTTGTTGGTGTCATTAGTGCTGCTCGTTTGGTATGTGGAGTTAGTGCTGCTATCAATAAGCAGTTACTATTGCTAGCTTTAAAGATTAATGCTGCTAGTTTTACCCGATATCGGACAACACACATTTTTGTTCTTAGATGATTTAGACAAAACTAAATTACTTCCAGTTTGTTCTTAACTGAATTTATTATCAGCAAGTTTAAATGGAGATGAGAGGTTTGTTAAGTGTTGGTTTAATCACCACACAACAAATGGTCATCAGTTCACCATGCTTAATAGGCATAAGAACTGGCTAGTCCATAAGCAAACGGCCTTTGTGGTCAAGACTTCCTCAAATCCTGTTTCATGGTTGACAATTTACCAAAAATTATAGGGTTCTCAACTCACCTTGCTTCATGGTTAAGAGTTGGCTAGTCCAGGATCAAACAGTTCTTGGTAAAGACTACTCAAATCTGTTGATAGCTGATAGTTTGCATATGACAAGTGCAAGCAAACATCAAAGCAAAAGATACTTCATTCATTTAGGACAATGTGTGTGAACTACACACAAGCATACATAAAAAGAAAAAACAAATATGCTTTAGAAGCATATTAATACAAAAAAAATCCTAAATAGCCATAGAAGGATTTTTGACTTGCTTGTGACACAAAAGGGTTTGACGATTATTTGTAGGCATATTACGAGATTAGTTGGTTGTTGATGGAGAGTTTGGAGCGGAGGCGGTTGTGGAAGGGTAATCTCTTTGAACTCTAGGTGGTGGATGTGGTCGAGTGAGGAGGAATTCAATCCAATTGATATCCTCACTTAAAGCAAGGAATTGTTTTTGGGTGAAGATGCAACAAGGGCAATACCCAACATGGGTTTCAACTTGGTTAATGTTGAGGGTGTGTGGTAGGTTTGGAGAGTAAGGTGATGAGGGAATGTTGTTTTGTTGTTGAGAGAGATGCATGGCTAAGAGGTTTGATAGGTCTTGTAGTTGATTAATGTCATCAACTAGGCTTTCTCTACTTGGAGATAGAGGTGGTGTGTGTTGAGTTTGGTTGTCACTTTGAGGTGGAGCTTGAGTGTGAGTAACATGTGAATTGATGGGTGAGATGGGAAATGGAGGATGTGAGACAACTTGTGGTGATGTGGGAGTGTCCTTAATGTAAGGATTTGATAATGCTTGATTGGGGTGATTGTTTTCTTGAGATGGTTCATGATGAGGATTGAATGGTTTTGGCATTAGTTTAGGTGAATTTACATTGAGCTCATTGGATGTGTTACAAGGGTTTAGTTTCTTCCTCCAAATGTGTTTCACACTCTTTTTGGCTACCCTTGATGGTTTGGATGTGGGTTTGTTAGGAGATGTCATTGGTGAGGATGATTGTGATGATGATGGTTGAGAATGTATTTATAGTGGAGGAAATGTTTAAATTAGGAAGAATGAACATTTAAAGGATCAAATCCAATAATTATTTGTAAATTTAGGGAAACAGTAGCTAAGTCTAGAGAGTATTTGATCAAAAAGGGATGAAAATACTATTTTACCTGTGATTGTCTAGGCCGGTCCCCTTAATTAGGGGCCGGTCCCCTTAAAGATGAGGGGACCGCCCTTTATGAATTAAAGGAGCCGCCTGCTGCTATTTCCCAGATTTCCCAAATTTTAATTTTTCTTAAAATTTTGTGTGAGTGTTTCTGTTTTGGTGGTTAATTTGCAGCAAGTCCATCCTTTTATGGCAATTAAGATTTTTAGCATATAGCAATTAAGCATTCAACATTCTACATATGTAGGATAAAACTATTTCACATAATTTTAGCATATAATCATATATGAATTGAAGACCAAAAGAGTGAAGAGCATATGAAATAGTAACTAGATATAATGCACAAATAATTTTTCTTGAAAAAAGGGTTAAGTTAAAAATGAATCCAAACTTTTGTGCAAATACTAGTGTGTGCCTAAGTGCGATAAATGTGGAGTAGCGATTATTTCGACACTAAGACATTTAAAACCTAAGAAATAATCTAAATGCTCATTGATTTAATTTTGCTTAACCAAGATTGTCGAAAATATATATTAAATTATATACTTTTGACAACAAGTAAGAGAACATTATGCATATGTGAAAAATGTTTTTAGCATATCTCAACAATATGTGAAAATTGATTTTCATATGCTCCTAGTTGTGAGAAAGACTTTTTAGAAAATAATAGATTGGGACTATTGTATATATGTATAATGAGATATGCATTTAGATAGAAGAATTTGTTAAAGTTTGCTTATAGACTTTTTCCAATCTTGTGTTTTTGTGTAAAATAGAAACCTAGACACAAAAAAAATTAGTCAGTCAGGTGGGTAGTCCCCTTAAAATTAAGGGGGCCGCCCTTTATGAATTAAGGGGGCCGCCACCTGTTGAGAAAATTTTTCTTAGATTTTTGACAAACAATTTATTATGCCAAAAACTTAATCAAGTTGTTCCATCATTCCTAGACCTAGATGTAAGTAGTTAAATGGCACAAGTTTAAGTGGTTTAGTTAGAATATTGGCTATGTTGTCTTTTGATGAGACATTTTCTATAGAGATATTCCCTTTTTGAACATTATCGCGAAGGAAGTGATAACGAATTTCAATGTGTTTTGTTCGTGAGTGTTGAACGGGATTCTTACTTAAGTCTATAGCCCCTTTGTTATCACACATTATTGGAATGTCGTCTAACCTAACGCCATAGTCTATGAGAGCTTGTTTCATCCATAGAGCTTGTTAACATGCCTTTCAGACGCTTACATTTTCCGCTTCTTGTGATATGGGCACGAGCGTTTGCTTCTTCGAAAACCAAGATGTTAGGCAACATCCCATAAAACGAGTTAAACACCACTAGTTCTCTTGCGACTACGAAATTCTCCTCAAGATTTGAATCCGCATACACATTGTTTCTATGTCGATCCCATAGGATACCATAATCCTAAATGTGTAGGTGCCTTTAAAATATCGGAAGGATACTTTAAACCGCTTCTAGATGAGAGGTTTTTGGATCCTCTTGAAAGCATCACAAAGCAAACACTAAACATAAACCAGGGGTCTACTTCCGTTAAGTAAAATAAACTACCTATCACCTCTATATTTGGTATTATCTAACGGATCACCTTCTTCCGTCTCTCTTGAGTTTTGGTTTCCGTAGACAAGGGTTTTTATTGGCTTAGAATCTTCTAGTCTAAATTCTTAAGCATTTCCTAATAAATTTTGGATGAATAAAAAACATTCCATCAACTAATTGTTTATAATTTGTAATCCCAAGAAAAATTTAGTTTTCCCCTCGATACTCATTTCCAAACTCATCATGCAGATCTTGGCAAAGTCAAACACCATTTTCATGATCAAGTTGATCCGAATATATGACAATCAACAAAATTTGGACAATACTGAGGTTGAAACATTCTTTTTAGTGAAGAGTGTGTTATCTACCATTCCCATAGAGTAATCATGTTTAATAAGAAAGGCTTTTAATCGATCATACCAAGCTTTTAGGGCTTGTTTTAGACCATACAGATATTTCTTAAGTCTATACACATAATATAGTTTTTCGAAGTCAATTGAAATCCCGAAGGTTTTTGCCACAAAACCTCCTCATTGATAAAATCCGTTAAGGAATGCACACTTCACATCCATTTGGTAAACTTAAAGTCTAGTGCACAAGCATAAGCTTCAAGTATCTTAGGACTACATAGTCTAGCTACGGTGCAATAGATTGTCATAATTAATTCCTTCTTTTTCATTATAACCTTGGGCGACAACCAGCTTTGTTTCTATACAACGCCATTTTCATCGAGTATTATTTCTATACACCCATTTTGTTCCCTATAATGGTCATATATATGGGATTTGGGACTAGTTCCCAAACTTCATTTGTTTTTAATTAGTTTAGTTCCTCTTGCATGGCCATTACCCAATTTTCATCTTTTAATGCCTCATTTATATTTTTAGGTTCTATTATTGAAATAAAGAAAAAGAAATTGCTTTTGTCTTTGATCTTGCACCTAAGAGATCTTTGATTTAGCTTACAATAACCTTTTTCTAGGTGATAGTTTTAGATTCCTTAATATTTACAATTTTGATTATTTTATAAAATAGAATGTGTTTAAGATCTTGCCTATGGGTTTTGTTTTACTAACCCTTAATAGCTCATTCTTGACTAACTCATTATCTCCAAGGGAGTTTTAGTCGGGGGAGGAGTTTTATCAAAAGTTACATTCAACGACTCTTCAACTTTCATTGTTTGTTTATTAAGTATTATGTAAGCTTTACTATTTTACGAATATCCTAGGAAAATACCTTCGTACGACTTTGAGTCGAACTTGGTGAGGTAATCCTTTGTATTAAGAATAAAGTATTTACTTCTGAATACTCTAAAATAGTTAAGGTTTGGTTTCCTACCTCTTAATAACTCGTATGGAGTTTTTCCTAAAATACGTCTAATGCAAACTCTATTAATTATATAGGATGACATATCGACCTCATTACACCAAACTTTTTGAGGAATGGATTGTTCGTTTAACATGGTTCTACTCATTTCTTGTAGAGTGAGATTTTTTCTTTCTACTACCCCATTTGATTGTGGAGTACGAGGAGCAGAAAAATTGTGAGATATCCCTATTAAATCACAATAGTTTTTTCCAGATTACTTCATTATCAAATTCCCGACCATGATCCGTTCTAATTGATAAAATGGAACATCCTAATTTGTTTTGGATCATTTTGCTAAGTATTTTGAATTTTTCAAAGGCTTTGGTTTTATTTGTTAAAAATCTAGTCCATGTGAATCGAGAATAGTCATCTACGATTACTAAGGTATAACGATTCCCTCCATAGCTTCGTATGGCGGAAGGGCCAAACAAATCCATGTGAAGTAGTTCTAAGCATCTAGTTGTTGAAACTATATTTTTAGCCTTGTGACACTTGCAATGAGCATATATTTCCCAATTTTGCAAGCAACACAAAAATGTCAGTCCAGAATTTAGTTTTGGTATATATCTAACTACCTCTTTAATGCGCTAATGATTGAATTAGTTTGCATATTCTGCGTGACCGTAATCTCCTAAGCCAATTGTGGAGTTTTCGCAATGTTTGCAAGGCAATTTTTATCTCTGTTTATTTCATAGTTTCATTACATATATTCCTTATTTCCTAATTCCTTTACCTATAACCTTTTCGTCTTTAATTATTTCGCTATCGTGTTCGGTAAATATTACTTTGCATTTATTATCACATATTTGACCTACACTAAGCAAGTTATATGTTACGTTATCTACGTGCTCAACATTTTCAATTATTAGGGAGTCTTGAGAAATCGTACATTTGCCTATGATTTTACCTCGCAAGTTGCTCCCAAAAATTACGTTACCTCCAATGTATGCTTTGTATGAAGAAAACAATTTTCGATTACCCGTCATGTGTTTTGAGCATCCACTATCTTTAATCCACTCATCGGGTTCTAAGTTTATTCCTAAGCATTTTTCATCGGGTGCTTGAGTAACAAGACAAGTTTCATCTTTAGTCTTTTCCACTTCATCTTCTCCCTTGTCGCTCCATGCTCCTCCAATAAATGCTCTTTGATCGTTGTTCTTTGGCGGCTTTGAACATTCTCCAATGAGGTTGATATTTGGATCACCACATCTAAAACATTTCTTCATTTTTTACCATAACCATCATTTCTACTTCTTTGGAATGTTTTTCTATCGCCTCGTGGTTGTATTACAAATCTTCCTCGTCTCTTGAATAATTTCTTGAAATTCCTTACGGCATACATACTCTTTATCTTCCATTATCGGAGCTTGACTATCTTCATCCAACTACCATTCTTTTTACCTTAATGCAAGAGATCTTTCATTGTTCTTTTCTTACGAACTTATTTAGTAGGGGGAGGTCGTTGGGTATTTGACGCAGTTTTGAAATCTTTCTTTATTACTTTCTTCATAAACTTTCAAGTTTCCCAATAAGTGTCGTCCAAGAGGTAAGGTTGTTAGAACTTTGATTCTTCAATTCGATGAGACTTTCACGCACCATTTTTGGGAATAATTCCCTAAAGAAAACTTCTAACAAATTTCCTTGCTAAAAAACCTTCATCAGTGCTTTAGACTAGTAAAAAAAGGGTTTAAATTTAGCAAAGGCATTATCTATTGATTCCTCTTCCACAATCGTAAATTGTTCATATTGTTGAGCAAAAAGATCTATTTTGTTAGCTTTGACTTGATTATTACCTTGATGAGTGATTAATAAAGTATCCCAAATTTCTTTTGCGGTTTGACACATAAAAATTATTTCGTATTCTTTACGTGGCAAAGCATTATAAATTACCATTTTAGCTTCATTATTTTTGCAAGTTTCTTTTTAAGATCATCGTTTTGTTTATGAAAAGGTACAATTTCATCCTTTTTAGTTTTGGGATTATTTTGAATAGGAAGGAAAATCAACCATCGTAAACCATCAAACATCTAGTTTTTATGACTCACATAAGTATTTTGAATCTATTTTTCCAATAAAAAAATCCAACACTTTCAAATAGTGGTGTCATATGCATAGATGCCCTTCTAAATATTTTTCCCGATTTTCATAGATCGATTACAAGTATTTAAAAGCCTCTGTGAAATTCAACTTTAATCGCAAATAAGGGATACCAAATCAACTCCGTGATCACATGTCATCGTAATCCGAATCGCTAGTCATTTTGTCATTTAAGTGAATCTTTTCAGGATCGTTTTGGGATTAAGTGTTGTTGTTTGTGTGGTGTGTTGTTATGGTTGATTGTGTCTTATGAGTCTCGATTCTTGATTGTGGTGTTTGTTTGTTGTTCTTGTTTTGATTGTAATATTCCTAAATTCGGTCATATGCCCAAATTCGGTCACATGCCCACCTGATGCGCGGATCGACCTACTCCACTCCTCGAGCACCTAACTCGAGAGTTTTCTTCACTATGTCAACAAGCTCCTTTATGGCGGAGAAAACCTTACACAACTTTCGCTTATCTTGATTTCCGACACTAAGCTAGATGTCGAGTTCTAATCTTAGCTAGAACCAATCTACCACAACTTCACAACTTTACTGCACAACTTTGCTTCACGACTTGCACCAAGATCTAACAACTACACAACTTTACAAGATTTACAAATGATTTGCAAGTTATGATATGGATGCAATAAGATTGCAACAACACACAAAGGTGTCATACTTTTTCACTTGATGGTAGTAAGTATTCTTCTCTTGCACTTGAGGATTTGAGCTTGGATCACTTGGAAACAAAGCTTTATGATTAAATGATCAAAGGATTTTAATGAGATGTGTGGGCTGTTTTTGATCAGAAAGAATGAGTGCAAAAGGTGAGAAAATAGTGGGGAATAGTCCAGTATTTATAGGACTTTATGGAGGAGCGTCTAAATATGGACGGTTCCCTTAAATAGGTGGGCGGTCCCCTTAAAGATAAAGGGGCCGCCCGTGTATTTAAGGGGGACGCCCTAGACTAGGTGCTCCCCAGTTTGTCCTTTTGTGTAGGGAGAATTTTCTGGAACTTTCTAGCCGTTTTAAGTCCGAAAATTTGAATTTCAAAATGTTTATTTTGAATAAAACATTTCTTTTAATTGTAGAAAATGTTTTGTAATGTTTATAAAAATGTTACAACATTTTATAAAAGTGTGAGGTTGAATAAAAAATTTCATTTGATCATAAAATCATTAAGACATTTATTTATTCATACCTTTGATGATATATTTTTAAAATGAAATTACTACTAATTTATTTGGTTTACGTTTAATTTTTACATTGAACGATTTATATTTTGTGATTATCATAACTATAGATGTGAAAAAATAATTAATAAATAGTTTTAGCATTATTTTCTATCAACAATCTCCCCCCTTTTTGATGATTACAAAATTTAAACTCAGTAAATGTAAAATAACATTTTTAAACAAGTAATTTAGTGAGTTTTTGTCCCAGTTCTCCCTCTTTTTGTAGAATTAAAAAGACGAGTCGAGAATTGCTAGTAAAATCAACGGAATAAATGCTCCCCTTGATGTGTGCTCCCCCTCGTTCGAGGGCACCAAGGAATCGAGCTATGGTTTCTTGGCTACAAAAATGAGTTAGAACAATACAAATATTTCTAACATGTAGCAAGAAGGAAGGAAAAATATGACAAGTGCAAGCAAACATTAAAGCAAAAGATACTTCATTCATTTAGGACAATGTGTGTGAACTACACACAAGCATACATAAAAAGAAAAACAAATATGCTTTAGAAGCATATTAATACATAAAGAAAAATCCTAAATAGCCATAGAAGGATTTTTGACTTGCTTGCGACACAAAAGGGTTTGACGATTATTTGTAGGCATATTACGAGATTAGTTGGTTGTTGATGGAGAGTTTGGAGCGAGGCGATTGTAGAAGGGTAATCTCTTTGAACTCTAGGTGGTGGATGTGGTCGAGTGAGGAGGAATTCAATCCAGTTGATATCCTCACTTAAAGAAATGAATTGTTTTTGGGTGAAGATGCAACAAGGGCAATACCCAACATGGGTTTCAACTTGGTTAATGTTAAGGGTGTGTGGTATGTTGGTAGAGTACGGTATGATGGGAAAATGTTTTTTGTTGTTGAGAGAGATGCATGGCTAATAGGTTTGATAGGTCTTGTAGTTTATTAATGTCATCAACTAGGCTTTCTCTACTTGGAGATAGAGGTGGTGTGTGTTGAGTTGTTGTCACTCTTGAGGTGGAGCTTGAGTGTGAGTAACATGTAAAGTGACGGGTAAATGGAAATAGATGATGAGAGACAACTTGTGGTAATGTGAAGAGTGGGTCCTTAATGTAAGAGGTTTGGTAATGCTTGATGGGGTATTTGTTTCTTGAGATGGTTCAAGATGAGGAGTGAGTGGATTATGGCATTTGGGTAGGTGAATGTAGATTGAGCTCATTGGCTGTGTTACAAGGGTTTAGTTTTCTTCTCCAAATTAGTTTTCACACTTATTTTGGCTAACCATGAATGGTTGATGTGGGTTTGTTAGAGTGTCATTGGTGAGATGATTGTGACGATGATGTCGAGAATTATTTTTAGTGAGGAAAGGTTTAAATTAGGAAGTATAACATTTAAAGAATCAAATCCAAGAAAATTTGTGAATTTAGGAACAATACTAAGTTCTAAGAGGATTTGTCAAAAAGGGTTAAAAATACTGTTTTACCCATGATATGCTAGGCCGGTGCCCTTAATTAAGGGTTGGTCCCCTTAAAGATAAGGGGACCACCCTTTATGAATTAAGGGGGCCGCCTGCTGCTATTTCCTAGATTTCCCAAAAATCGATTTTTTCTCAAAATTTTGTATGAGGGTTTCTGTTTTGTGTTAATTTGCAGCAAGTCTATCCTTTTATGGCAATTAAGATTTTTAGCACATAGCAATTAAGCATTCAGCATTCTACATATATATGACAAAATGTAGGATAAAACTATTTCACATAATTTTGGCATATAATCATATATGAATTGAAGACCAAAAGAGTGAAGAGCATATAAGATAGTAACTAGATATAATGCACATAGAATTTTTCTTGAAAAGAGGGTTAAAAAACGAACCAAACTTTTGTGCAAATACTAGTATGTGCCTAAGTGCGACAAATGTGGAGTAGCGATTATTTCGACACTAAGACATGTAAAACCTAAGAAATAATCCTAATGCTCCTTGATTTAATTTTGCTCAACCAAGATTGTCGAAAATATATATTAGATTATATACTTTTGTCAACAAGTAAGAGAGCATTATGCATATGTGAAAAATATTTTTAGCATATCTCAACAATATATAAAAATTAATTTTCATGTGCTCCTAGTTGTGAGAAAGACTTTTTAGAAAATAATAGATTGGGACTATTGTATATATGTATAATGAGATATGCATTTTAGATAGAAAAATTTGTAAAAGTTTGCTTATAGACTTTTCCCAATCTTGTGTTTTTGTGTAGAATAGAAACCTAGACACAGAAAGAGAGAAAAAAAATATTTTAGTCAGTCGGGTGGGTGGTCCCTTACAGTCTTGCACGTCCCTTAAATTAAGGAGCCGCCCTTTTATAAATTAAGGGGGCGCCAACTGTAGAAATTTTTTCTCAGATTGTTGAACAAACAGTTCTATGATGATTATCATTTCTTTATTATGCGAAAACTTAATTAATTTTGTTCCATCATCCTAGACCCTAGATGAAGTAGTTAAACGCTCCACGTTTAAGTGGTTTTAGTTAGAATACCGGGCATGTTGTCTTCCGGATGAGACCTTTCTATAGAGATATTCCCTTTTTGAATATTATCGCGAAGAAAGTGATG
The DNA here is from genome assembly GCA_026074375.1 of Tanacetum coccineum. Taxonomy (NCBI): domain Eukaryota; kingdom Viridiplantae; phylum Streptophyta; class Magnoliopsida; order Asterales; family Asteraceae; genus Tanacetum; species Tanacetum coccineum. The sequence continues at coordinate 31,940 of BQNB010025460.1, read as the reverse complement.
GCGAATCTCAATGTGTTTTGTTCATCAGTGTTGAACGTGATTCTTGCTTAAGTCTATAGCCCCTTTGTTATCACACATTATTGGAATATCGTCTAACCTAACGCCATAGTCTACGAGAGCTTGTTTCATCCATAGGGCTGGTTGACATGCCTTTCCGGCGCTTACATATTCTGCTTTGGTTGTGGAGATGGCAAGAGCGTTTGCTTCTTCGAAAACCAAGATGTTAGGCAACATCCCATAAACGTGCAAACACCACTAGTGCTCTTGAGATCTACGTAAACTCCCTCATGATTCAAACCCGCATACACGATTGTTTCTATCCGGATCCCTTAGAACCATAATCCTAAACGCTATGCCTTTAATGGTATCAGAAGATACGTCCTAACCGCTTTTAGTGAGAGGTTTTGGATCCTCTTGAAACGTGGACAAAGGATATACTAAACATTATAATCGGGTCTACTTGCCGTTAAGTAAATAATAAACACCTAATTTTCAAGCCTCCTATATTTGTATTTATCTACGGACTCACCTCTTACGTCTCTCGTGGTTTAGTTCTGTAGGACATAGGGGTTTTTTCATTGGCTTAGAGTCATTCTAGTCTAAATTCTTAAGCCATTTCCTTAAAATATATGTATTGATTTACAAACTATTCCATCTCTTATTGCTTTATATGTAATCCTAAAAAAAATGTAGTTCCCCCATCATACTCATTTCAAACTCATCATGCATGATCTTGGCAAAGTCATCACACATTTCTTGACAAGTTGATCCGAAAATAATGTCGTCAACATATATTTGGACAATAATGAGGTTGGAGTCTTTCTTTTTAGTGAAGAGTGTGTTATCTACCATTCCCATAGAGTAATCATGTTTAATAAGAAAAGCTTTTAATCGATCATATCAAGCTTTTGGGGCTTGTCTTTTAGACAAAAGAGCTTTCTTAAGTCTATAGACATAATAGAGTGTTCGGGGGTGCGAATTCAATGAATCCCGGAGGTTGGCCAAGTAAACCTCCTCATTGATAAAACCGTTAAGGAATGCACTCTTCACATCCATTTGTTATAACTTAAAGTCTAGTGCGCAAGCATAAGCTAAAAGTATTCTTATGGACTCTAGTCTAGCAATGGTTGCATATGTTTCGTCATAATCAACTCCTTCTTGTTGATTATAACCTTAGGCGACTAACCTAACTTTGTTTCTAGTTATGAAGTCAGTTTCATCGAGTTTATTTCTATATACCCATTTTGTTCCTATAATGGTCATATCCATGGGATTTGGGACTAGTTCCCAAACATCATTTGTTTTAAATTGGTTTAGTTCCTCTTGCATGGCTTTCCCCAATTTTACATCTTTTAATGCCTCATTTATATTTGAGGTTCTTATTGTTGAAAAAGGCAAAAGAAATTGCTTTTTGTTTTAAGCCTTGCGAACTAAGAGTTTCTTTGATTTAGATTACCAATAACGTTTTCTAGGGATAGTTTTAGAATTCTTTAAATATTTATAATTTGATTATCTTCTAAATAAAATGTCTTCAAGATCATTGCCTATGGGTTGTGTTTTTTACGAACCCAAATAGTTTCGTTCTTCGACAACTCATCATCTTCCAATGGTGATGTTTAGGCGGGGGATGGTATTCCATCAAAAGTTACAATTCAACGACTCTTCAACTTCAGTGTTTTTGTTAAGTATTATGATAAAGCTTACTATCTGCAAATCTCCAGGAATAACCTTCGTACGACTTTGGGTCGAACTTGGTGAGGTAATCTTTTGTATTAAGAATAAAGCATTTACTTCCGAATACTCTAAAATAGTTAAGTTTGGTTCCTCCCTCTTAAACAACTCCGTATGGAGATTTTTCCTAAAATACGTCTAATGGAAACTCTATTAATTATATAGGTTGACGTATCGACCGCATTACACCAAAATTTTTGAGGAATGGATTGTTCATTTAACATGGTTCTACTCATTTCTTGTAGAGTGTGATTTTTTCTTTCTACTACCCCATTAGATTGTGGAGTACGAGGAGCGGAAAAATTATGAGATATCCCATTTAAATCACAATAGTTTCCAAATTGCACTCATTATCCACATCCGACCATGATCCGTTCTAATTGATACAATGGAACATCTTAATTTGTTTTGGACCACTTATTTCGAATTTTTCAAAGGCTTCAGTTTTATTTGCTAAAAATCTAGTCCATGTGAATCGAGAATAGTCATCTCCACTTTACTAAGAAACGATTCCCTCCATACTTCTGTATGGCGGAAGGCCAAAAAATCATGTGAAGTAGTTCTAACATCTATTTTGAAAACTATATTTTTAGCCTGTGTCTGTTGCATGAGCTTGCGTTCCTATTTTTTGCAAGCATCACAAAAATGTCGTCGTATTTAAGTTTGGGCATGATTTCTAACTAATTCTTAGATGCTAATGATTGAATTAGTTGCATATTAGCGTGACCTAATCTCCTATGCCATAGTGTGGAGTTTTCGTCTAATGTTGCAAGGCATATTTTGTCTTCTGGTTATTTCCTAGTTTCATTACATATATTCCTCCTTTCCTAATTCCTACCTATTAACCTTTTCGTCTTGATTATTTCGCTATCGTGTTCGGTAAATATTACTTTGCATTTATTATCACATATTTGACCTACACTAAGCAAGTTATATGTTAAGTTATCTACGTGCTCAACATTTTCAATTATTAGGGAGTCTTGAGAAATCGTACCTTTGCCTATGATTTTACCGCGCAAGTTGCTCCCAAAAATTACGTTTCCTCCGTTGTACGCTTTGTATGAAGAAAACAACTTTTGATTACCGGTCATGTGTTTTGAGCATCCACTATCTTTAATCCACTCACCGGGTTCCAAGTTTATTCCTAATCATATTTCATCGGGCACTTGAGCTACAAGACAAGTTTCATCTTTAGTCTTTTCCACTTCATCTTCTCCATTGTCGCTCCATGCTCCTCCAATAAATGCTCTTTGATCGTTGTTCTTTGGCGGCTTTGAACATTCTCCAATGAGGTGATTTGGATCACCACATCTAAAACATTTTCTTTCACTTTTACCATAACCATCATTTCTACTTCTTTGGAATGTTTTTCTATCGCCTCGTGGTTGTCTTACAAATCTTCCTCGTCTCTTGAAGAATTTCTTGAATTCCTTTACGGCCATAGCATACTCTTCGTCTTTACTATTGAAACTTGAGCTATCTTTATCACTTACTTCCGTTTTCACCTTTAATGCAAGAGATCTACTTTGTTCTTTCTTGCCTTTGACCATTTTGAAATCTTTCTTTTTTACTTCTTCATAAACTTCAATTTCAATTTGTTCGTAGCAAGAGGTAAGGTTTTGTTAGATTATTTGATTCTTCAATAGTCGTGACTTTCGCGCCCATTTTTTGGATGTAAAGCCCTTAGAAATTTTCTAACACAATTCTTGCAAAAAAACCTTCATCAAGTTCTTATAAGACTATAATAATAGTGGTTAATTTTACAAATGCATTATCATTGACTCCTCTTTCGGAATCATTAATGGTCATATTGTTAACAAGAAGATCTATTTTTGTTTAGCTTAGACTTATTATTACCTAAAAAAAAAAAAAAAAAAAAAGAGTGATTAATAAAGTATCCCAAATTTCTTTGCGGTTTGACACTAAAAATTCTTTCCTATTCTTTAACGTGCAAAGCATTAAAATTACCATTTAGCTTCAGTATTTATTTGCAAGTTTCTTTTTTAGAGATCATCATTTTTGTATGAAAAGGCACAACTTCATCCTTTTTAGTTTTCAGGATTATTTTGAATAGAGGAAAATCACCCATCGTAATAACATGCCAAGATCTAGATCTTTTGACTTCACATAAGTTTCGAATCTATTTTTCCAATAAATAAATCCATCACTTTCAAATAGTGGTGGTCTTTGCATAGATTGCCCTTCTAAATATTTTTTCGATTTCATAGATCGATTTAAGTTTTAAAATACAATTTATTTTAAAAATCTTGTTTGACGTGACTCTGATACCAATTGTGGAAAACTAGAAGGGGGGGGTTGAATAGTTTATCGTTTTTTTAATTTAAGGTTTAAAGTGTTTGTAAAAATTCTAGATTCGACTTTATGTGAATTCAACACTTGCACAATATGAACAATATACTTATTTAAACAATTAATAGGATAGTATAAGAAAATAATATAAGACAAGAGATAAGAGTAAGAACAATCAAACCACAACGCGAGGATTTATAGTGGTTCGACAACGAAGCACCTCTTCTCCCTACTCCACTCCTCGAGCACCTAACTTGAGAGTTTTCTTCACTATGTCAACAAGCTCCCTTATGGCGGAGAAAACCTTACACAACTTTCGTTTATCTTGATTTCTAACACTAAGCTAGACGTCGAGTTCTAATCTTAGCTAGAACCAATCTATCACAACTTCACAACTTCACTACACAACTTTGCTTCACGACTTGATCACGACTACACAACTTCTTCACACCTTAGTTTTCTTCACATCACTACTTTACCAAGCCACTACTATAATCACACTTAACTAACACTACTAGGAAAGATCACCAAGATCCAACTATACTTACAACAATTACTAATATCTAACAACTACACAACTTTACAAGATTTACAAATGATTTACAAGTTATGATATGGATGCAATAAGATTGTAACAACACACAAAGGTGTAATACTTCTTCACTTGATGGTAGGAAGTATTCTTCTCTTTCACTTGAGGATTTGAGCTTGGATTACTTAAAAATAAATCTTTATGATTAAATGATCAAAGAATTTTAATGAGATACGTGGGCCTAATTGTGTCAGAAAGAATGAGTGCAAAAGGTGAGAAAATAGTGGGGAATACTCCAGTATTTATAGGACATTCTGGAGGAGCGTCTACCTATGGGCGGTCCCCTTAAATAGGTGGGTGGTCCCCTTAAAGATAAGAGGGCCGCCCGTGTATTTAAGGGGGGCGCCCTAGACTGGGCGCTCCCTAGTTTGTCCTTTTGTGTAGAGAGAATTTTCTAGAACTTTCTAGCCATTTTAAGTCTGAAAATTTTAATTTTAAAATGTTTATTTTGAATAAAACATTTCTTTTGATTGTAGAAAATGTTTTGTAATGTTTATAAAAATGTTTACAACATTTTATAAAAGTGTATGTTGAATAAAAAATTTTCTTTGATCATAAAATGCATTAAGCATTTATTTATTCATACCTTGGATGATATAAGTTTCGAAATGCAAATTAGACGCAAGTAGCCGTTATTTGTTTACGTTTAATTTTACATTGAACGTTTTTATATTTTGTGATTATCAAAACGTAAAGATGTGAAAAATATTAATAATGTTTTTAGGCATTATTTCTATCAACACCATGGCTAAAAAACCAAATTGGATTAATATAAGAGTAACAAAAAAAACTATAACCATGGCTCAAAAACCAAACTAGATTAATATAAGAGTAAACAAAAAAACTATAACCATGGCTGATATCTAATAATGAAGTGATTACTGATGAACTCAAGAGGTAAGAAGTGTGCACCGTGTAGATATGTAGAATACAAAATGTTAGAATGCAAATGGTTAAAGATAATTAAGGTTTAAAGGATACTTCTATAATATTATAATCAATTTTTATGGGGTAAGTCCTTATAATTATGTTAGTATTCAAATTAGCCCTTACTTACTTATATAAAAATAATATAAAAATATATTTATATTAAGGCTCGAAAAAGCTCGATAAAAGCTCGAGCCGAGCTATCAAAAGCAAGAGCTTGACTCATTATATGTTTCAAGCCTATTTATTATGCTTGAGCTCGGCTTGAGCTCGATAAAAGCTCGACTAGGTCGAGTCAAGCTCGAGCTCGAGCTCGAGTTGCTTGATAAAAGATTGGCTTGTTTGCACCCCTAGATAGGATTGACCTAAACCATTAAAGACTGAGTTGTTTACCAAAACTACATACTCAGGTATTTCTGGGAGCATTGATGATGTTGCTAGACTATTCATCAATGTTAGTATGTTATATTATATGAATGAGACATTCACAAGTGGGAGCTCTTGGTTTGTGCTCATGTCATACTGATATTTATACAACTTAAAATACGTGAGCCTACGGGGTCACACACATTTACACTTAGATATTCTTCCATTAATGTTTATAACAATATATTTGTATATTTATTATTTATATTAATATATGAATCAACGATGAAACACTAACGGTCGTTAATTAGTTCGTTAGGAATAATTAACAAATAAGACCTTTTAATTAATGGGTAATTAAATGTAATTATCCATAAATATTAGAAAAGTCAACACCAAGTGGTGTTGTGTGGGAGTTCGATCGGCCCCAAGCCCAAAGGGGGTTGGATAGGGTTTTGAGCTATCTTTTCCTCCAAGTTATGTATTTTAGGTAAACCTTAAATTCACCTAGTATATAAGGAGGACCCTAGAGCTCATAATCATGGATCTTTTTCTTCTTCTCCTCTCTCTTTAGTCGACGCAAATAAACACCCCATCTAGAGGTTTTTTTGTATTTTGCTAATTTTAGTGTTCACTTAATCGTTGGTTGAAGAACTAGCATTCGGGTGGTATTGTTCGACGTGTAGTGTGGATACACGTAGAGGTTACTTATCTTAGTAACTCGTAGTGGTGTTTGGTTTGCACGTTATTACACACGTGCGTGTACTCAAAGTGTGTTCGATTCGGCACTAGTTTGGTTGCTAGAGGTATGTTTCCTTATTTATGTTTTTTGTGTTAATTATACATGCTATATGTGATCTATATCCGCTGCGTAGCTTGTTTAATATTAATGTAATATTAGGTTATTTAGATAACGATTTCCAACACTCTTCAAGTGACTTGGCCTTTTGAGAAACAAAAAACTCTGAAAGTTTATTAATATTTGCATAATTTGCCAGTTTTATTTCTTTGTTAAGTTGTTTCATTTTCAAATGACTCTCTTGAGCAAGTTGTAGTGTTTCCTCCGAATCATACACAACATGATGATCATGCTTATCTAATAACACTTTGCCATTATATAAACTCTGTTGCTTTTTCTGAGTTTGCTTGAGATAGTGAGGAATTTCATAACCAAGAGCCATTTTATGTTCAGTATGGTAAAAGGAGTCTGGTTTAGGTGAAAGCATATGTATCATTTAAATCGATTGACCCGTTTTAACCATAATGTTATTTAATTCCTTGATTTTCTTTTTTGACTCTATTAGTTTATCAAGAAGCTCGTTTTCGTATTTTGAAATCAGACTTCAACTTTTTCTTTTCTTCAAGAAGAGAAGAAACAGTTGATTTTTCCGTTGAAAGCTGTTTACTTAAATTTGAAATTTCCTCATTCAAAGTCGTTATTTGTTTACCGGAACTTAAATGAAGAGCATTTATCTTTTTTGTAAGACATTGTTCTTGATAAACCGACTTTTGATAACATCTTTCAAGTTTGTCATATTTTTCTTGACTAATTTCAAAACACTTTTCTTGATTTTTATATCTAGCAAGCTCAGTGGTCAAATCAGCATTTGTTTCTGTCATTTTGCGATTGACCGAGTTGACTTTTTCAACTTCAAGTGCCAAGTTATTATATAATGATTCAAAGTAAGCACGTGTTTCCTCAACAGTTGCAGGATGTTGATCTACTGTTCCCCCCTCCTGTTCCACACTCGAGAAATCAGAAATAACATTACTATCATTCTGTTGTTCTTGGTGTGGTTCAGGAATGGGTTCGAGTAGCTCAGTATACTGCTCCTCTTGAGTAAACATATTAAATATCTCATTATCATAGCAGTTGTCATAGTTGTGTACCTCAGCTGATCCGTCTGAATCATAGACGGGAGCGTTGTCAGTCTGAGTACCCGATGTCGATGCTTGCTGCAAATTAGCCATCAAAATGCAGTTTGCATTGACTTCCTCAATTTCATCAAGATCTGCTGCAGCAGCCATCAAATCAAACTCTTCAGCTTGGAGTTGGATTCCTGCTTCTTCCTTTTGAGCAATCAACAACTGAGTCTGAAGATAAGCAGCATCCCTTCTCCTTGGTCTGACTGTACAGTTCCTAGCAAGATGACCCAATCCTCTGCAGTTGTAACACCTTATCTGATTACCATTATTCCCAATCGCATTACCCTCAACCCGTGCTGCTACAACATTACCATTCCCATTCTGATTAGCAATTCCCGAAACAATAATGAGCCCATTCTGATTTCTAACATTCTGAACACCCGGATTCTGAATTGCATTCTGAATGACTTGATTCTCGACATTCTGTACTGCATTATACCCATTCTGATTCCCAACATTTTGCCCAGCATACTGTCTAAACTAATTCCCCCATTACCTCCAACCATCTGCATCTGTCTGTCTTAACCCATATTCATACCCGGTTGAGCAATCTGCCTATTACGAGGGTTTGATGAAATTCTCTGGTTGTTGTTGGTTGGTTGTTGAGTAGTTTAGTTTGAATGCCTTAACCATTAGAACAAGTGCCATGTTCATTGCAGTTGTGGGATCTGTAATGTCTTTGAGATTTGGCATTGGGTGTTGCATGTAGTTCTGGTTGAATGATGGTCGTGGGTTATAGTTGTTGTTGTTGTTGTTGGGGAGTGGTTGTTGCATGTATGTATTTGGTGATGGTTGATCTGGGTGAAACACTAGATAGTTGTAAGGATTGCTAAAATTTGCCATGAGTGCCAAAGGATCATGTGTCTTTGCAAGTCGTTCGGCTCTTAGATCATCTACCTCCTTTTGATTGTATTTTAAGAAATCATACAACTGAGTGTAATCTGCTGTATGTAAGTCCTTTGTTTGATGAACAATGGTAACATGCCGACTCCATTCTGGTTGTAAGTTGTTTAGGAACTTGAGATTGCTGGCAATCTTTTCTGGAAAATGTTCGTTTCTCTTGAAATCATTCATCAACTTTGAGAAATGATGATAGTAAGACTCAATCAATTGCCCATCTATAGAAGTAAACCTTTCCCATTCATTAAACAACTTATCCTTTTTCTCTTGAATTCCAATATCAGAACCTTTCATCATTTGTTGTACACGTAACCAGATTTCCTAAGCAGTTTCATAGTTGTCAACAGCAGCATAGATGTCTTCAAGAAGACCGAGAAGAATAGTCTGAATGGCTTGATCATCGGCTTCTACTTGTTTAAGCTCATTTTGAGTGAGTTCCTTATCATTCTGCTCATGAAAGGTTTCATTAATAGGTACTTTACGGTCTGCATCACCTGGTTCAGGAATCATTCGTTTAACATTTGGACCATTCATAATGGAATTGTAGATTAACTTTCTATTTGGTCGACTCTTTGCATAACAAAGAAGACGAGAGGACCATGGAACATAGTTCTTTTTGTTAAGCATAGGAGGGCGGGTTTCTGAACCAGCTGCATAAATGTCTTGTTGAGTAGACATTGCAAGATTGTTGTGAAATGATAAGTTAGGATCGTTTTAGTGATTAGTGATTATGATTTGCTTTTGATTAAAGTTAAATGATTAAGTCCATGGGAATTCACGGGATTTTACAAGTCTATGACTTAAACCAAGAAAAGAATAAACTTTTACGGGATTTTACAAAGTCAAGAAGAAACCGTAAATAAGTAATTGTCCTTTAAGTCCAAGTAAAAATTAGAAGTCTTTGTTTATTAATTGTCCAAGTTTGTGTCATGGTTATTAGTTAAAGTCTTGGAATGGCCTAAAAGCTATCAAACCACTGGCAAATACAAGACAAACCGCTGCCAATAGTCTAGCAAACCGCTGCCTATTTGACTGCTAAACCGCTGCTAGATTTCGATAAACCGCTGGCAATTTTGTTATCAAACCGCTACTAGCCAAACAGCCAAACCGCTGCCAAAGAGTTTTCAGTAAACCTCTGCGATACAAATACAAACCGCTGGCTTTAGAAAATTCCTAAACCGCTATGACACAAAAGCTGGTAAACCGCTGACTTTTAGAACTAAACCGCTGTCTGAGTTATAACGATAAAACGCTGACGCAAATAAATCAGTAAACCGCTGACTTGTTCTTGCCAAACCGCTGCCAAGTTTTCAATTAGGCAAAGGTTTGAATAGGTAAACCAAGAAAATAGTATAAACCGTCGTTTAACCTGTTAAACCGCTGCCTTTTCCTGTAAAGCGCTGCCAGAGTATTTTAACCAAATCGATGGCAAAACAGAAATGGTAAACCGTTGTAGCAATGACCAAACCGCTATATGACACTTTCGAGAGAATGACCACTTAGACAAACCTCTACTTGTACTACCTTTTGTACTCTAGCTTGTTTTTGACTAACAAACAACAAATGAGTACCATACTTTACCAAACCGCTACAAGGACTTTTTAAACATAAAATAAGCTTAAAAAACTTTCGAATAAGCAAAAATAAGCCTTATGAGCTATAAACTAATCCGAATAAGCTATGAAAACTTAAGAGAATAAGCTATGGCTCGTTTTAACAAGGAAAGAACAAAGCTTTTTCGAATCAATCAACAAAAAAACTCTAACCAAGAACAAATAAGCCACGAGCTTATAAGCTTCGAATAAGCTAGATTCTAAAAAGAAATAAGACACAGAATTAAAGACTAAATAAGCTAGCAACAAGGTAATCAAGAAAGTACTAGCTTTTCCAATCCAAGAGCTAAAAGCCTAAGTAAGCCGAATGCATATAAGCTTTGATTAAGCTCGAAATAAGCTAGAAAAAGTAAACCACTAACACTAAATAACCTTGAGCTCTTAATACCACATGATAGCCTTATCAAATCACATACACATACATGAAATGCTTAGAATATAGAGAGAGAGATATTTAGAGAGAGAAAGAACTAAAGAGAAAACAAGAGAATGGTTGATTAACTTGAAAGAAAGAAAGAGAACCAACACCCTCTCCACACTTGGAGAGGGCTTTATATAGTGTACATTGGCCAGCCATAGGTTTAAGTGGGCTTCCATGGGTCGGGCTTGATATCTAATGGGCTTTAAGCCCGTAACTTAGGCCCAATTAGCTTATAGAATTCCCGGAAACATAAACTAGACTAATACAAGGTTCGGGAATATTAATGACCATCACTTTAATAAAAACTAAGTCTAACATGGTTACGTAAAATATTTACGTTTCGCAATAAAATATATTTATGCATGCATGGAAGCACCAATACCTATCTATACTTCAACCAATACCCACTTTTATACCCAATACCCAAAAATGAAATCATTTCTACACTTATAAACCCCCTAGGCCGGTTCTACAAGTAATGAAACATAAAAAAATCATAATTCCCCACTAAAGTCATTTCAAGTACTTACCATCTTCTTTTATCCACCATGTAAACACCAAAACCTTTAACCATGGGATAACTAAGCTTATGTTGTCCTTCCCCCTCTTCTGGCTGTGGCTCTCTCCTAAGGAGGAAGAGAGCTCTTACACCTTTGTCATAAATAACTATTAATCCATGGTATTACTTAGAAAACTACCTAATCTTGTCCTATAAATAAGACCTCAAGTGTAAGCCTCATTCACACATTTCATTTGCAAGAACACTCAAAATTTCTCTTTTGTTTTCACGGCTCAAAAAGAAGAAATAGAAGTTCCATAGTTTTGATTTTTAACAACAATAAAAATATACAAGTATTATTAGGGTTGATATCTAAGATATATAAAGGGTATTTCAAGACTTGGGTTTCATAAAATCTAGGGTTTTCAAGAAGTGAACACTAGGGTTTATAAAGGATTTTGGATTGAAGAACTAGGGTTTTGATTTTGTTCACATATCCATTCATTCACATAAGGTCTAACATAAACTCTACTCTTTTATAATCACTTCATTTACATACTTATATATTTGTTATATTGTTTATTCACCATCTAGCAATTATTTTATAAAGTTTATAAATAATACAAGATTATACATAGTCATGTAAACTTATATTCGTGGTAAAAATATGTTAAATATATATTAAAAAGGAAGAACACATTTTATTTTATATATTAGAAGTGTTAGTTTAATTATATAATTTATTGTTGGAAAAAATAATTGTTGTGGACATTTTGTTGGAACATATTGGACATAAATGTTTGACATAAATTAAGAGTACCTAAAGTATGCAATATATGTGGTATTAATATAATTAATTTAGAGGACTTGTACTAATTTAATCATGTAATAATTTATAAAACTAGTTTATAAATTATATTTATATGCGGACATTTTATACATTAGGTAAGAATACAAATTTTAATAAAATATAAAGGCTTAAGATTCAATTAGTATAATTCAAAATGATTCCGTGCATATAAGGAACTCGCAAAACGAAGCTATAACAAAGGAGATACGAATTTTGCAAGATTTCAATAATTAAATGTATAAAAATAATTTTATACAAACTGATGCGGAGGTCGTAAGACTTCACAGGAAGTTTTACAATCCCCAAGGCAATGTACCTAATCGTTGCAGTGTCATAGAGGCAAGACTCGGGGGTTGTTATCGTTCCCTAGGGGAATAGGTTGGGAATGCTCGATCATGGTCTAACAAAATTCTAAAGGTTGAGAGAAGATTATTTTTGTATTTTTATATTTACGAAAGTAGATAAACCTATGGTTTGAGAGGTTGGTTTGTTTAACTAATTACTAAACTAATTTATAATCTATGCTATTGGTGATAACTTTTATGATAAGTAAATGTATTTACCTAATCATGCACTACTCCTCAGATTGCTTCTTCTAGATCCGTTGCTTTGTCACACTTGTGATGATCTGTGTAAGTATTTCCTAGGTCATGAACGGATTACACGAACCCGCCGTCTATTTAATATTCCATTAAGGCAACACACAAGTAAGGTAGTATGAAGACTATTACAAGGCCCCTAAGAGTATATTAAATGCATGCAAAATAACTTAAGAGGGATCAACGATATAGTGGGTAAGGTAGTATGAAGACTGTTACCGATGGTATCCTTTCTACACTACTCGCGTTTCCCTAGACATATCAACAGCGATACAGACAAAAGCTGGTTTTCTAAAGCCTAACGCGCACATTCATCAACAAGAAGCAACATCAAAAGGATCTACAACCTAAGTTTCATGCAATCATAGATAAATACAAAGGAGGGTTTAGCCTCGCATGTTATAAAGAAAGCAAGAAGATAAATCAATCAAACAACACATAGACATATTGAATGATTAATGATAAATAACCTTACTTTATTAAAACCAGGATTCAACGTAGTACAATAGGGTTTTGAGGCCCTAAAAACAACCTATAAAGCTCCTAAAACGACTAGGGTCGTTCACCTTGTTTATACAAAAGTTTATCCCAAAGTTACACACTAAACCCTAATAATCGGTTTATATTTATAGGAGATATCAGCGCGACGACGTCACTTTTATCCTGACGTCATCGCCACGTAGATGACTTCAAGATCCTCTTTTAGTACGCCAGTTTGACGCCATCGCCAAATTCCTGACGCCGTCACTAGATAGATCACGACGGCGTCTCTTTATGCCCGGCAGACGCTGTCTCCAGCTACTGTATGCATAAGTCTTCAAGAGATTGGTGTTTAGGTCCGCTATCTGTCTTGGTGTCTTCTTTCTTAATGAGCCCAAGCTCACGTGTATTTCTCCAAAAAGCCATGCAACAGTGTTTAAAAACAAAAACAACGGATTAAGCACATAATCTGGGCTTATTTGCATGATTTAGAGGGTTAAAAATGACCCGTAATTTTTTTTTAAAAGTGTATAAAATGACACCTCATCAAATACCCCTACACTTGGGATTTGCTTGTCCTCAAGCGAATGGGCTTTTCTACCTACACAATAGTAATATGAGGGTCCTTTAACCTACTTTTTAAAAGTATTTTACAACACAACCTTCTAGACCTCGTAATTAAAAGCACGGAAAGTATATACTAGCACCTCACATAAGTGTTTGGGATTCTCTCTTTCACTCGGGTGTATAATTAAATTTATTTCATTAGTGGAAAAAGAAAATCAAAACCATTTACCTGTCATAGTTATAATAAATTACCTAGGCTTGGTAAAGGAATCAAACCTTCAACCGCTATGCACAAGCATTATTCATTACTATCTAAGAGGTCTTTTAAAGGGTTGTGGAGTGTAGGTGTAAGATAACATTAACGGAAACAAAAATGGATGGGATACATTTGGGGAGTGACTTTTTGGGTGAATTTAAGGTGAAAAGGGGTTAGCTAATTATTTATATGAATACACGTTGGTTTGGTTGCTAAGCCAAGAACTCGGACAAAGATATACAAACTCTACACAACTTCTAAATTCTATTATTTCTTTTTCTTTTCTTGGGAATCTATGGCTTAAAAACTATATACATAAGTAAATGGCAGCCCGTACAATTTTTTTTACTTCTTTTATATATATATATATATATATATATATATATATATATATATTTGTACACTTTTGCCCTGCCATTGCTTAAACATATAATACATCATGGGGGTTTATATATGCACCCCTACACTTGAACTTTTACATACTCGATTATTTACAATCTAACTAATGACCCGATTTGAGGTAGATTAAAATAACATGGAGTTTATTCGGATTGATCAGGGGGTAATAATTACTTCTTTCCCTAATTCTTCACAAGATGAATACTACCATGAATTCCTAATCGTCTCAAAAATGTATTTACAAGGATTAAGAACTTAGCAACCGTTGTACTCAATAATATCTTGGGTTTTTTTAAACAATAATGTATAAAAAGCGGAGTAATACAAGGGTAGGCCCAAAGGCGATTTGGGTGAACGATTGGTTTAATGGGTGACATGCTCTAATTAATAGTACGACTTAACTAGAAAATACAAGAACATGAAAAGAATGGCTCGGAGGGTTTGTACTAGGGGTATCCTGTACTTAAAAAATGAGGGCATGGCAAAGGTGTGGGGATAGTTATAATGACCGGTTTTTGTGGACCATCATAACAATTACATTTTAAATAACCTTGGGTTAATCCTAGTGCCTTTATCTAGCAAATCCGATACTCACTATATGGTCTGGAATGCATCACAACCAACAAGTTCTAGAATTTTATATTACTACCGGTAACACTAGATTTAATTTATACGATACCAAATGTTTAGAAAATGGACGACAAAAAGATCATACGTACACATCTGTAACGACGGAATAGACACATATGTCTGCATTCGAACCTTAACTCGAATAAGCTAAAGGCATAAACTATCTTGGGTATCAATAATGGATACCCGAATTCCTATAGATCTAAAGGCGAACCTCACTTTTTTGGTGGAATTCTGAGGGTTTTTTTTATGTAGTCATTATATAATTCCTATCCATGAGTATGACTATTAATTACTTGGTTTTTGTCGGTATATGTCATAAAAAAATTTAAATTTTGGTTAAAATTACCTTTTTATGCTATGTTTTGATATATTACCGATCATTTTAAGGAACAAGCAAATGGCAATTGAAAGAATAGTTTCTAAGGCTTATTCTCCTTCAATTAGTTGAACTTTGTCCCCAATGTTGTTATATAGAAGTACCCGAAAAACGAAATAATAAGGGAAAATAAAAACTAGTTAAAAGGAAACTTAGTACTTCTCATGTTTGCTAATAATAGAGAAGAACATGCGATAACTGGTTATATCGTCCTCCAAGAATCATCCAATGAAACTTCCTAAGAATTTCTAAGCATCTTCCTCAATTCAACATAATATAACTGTAGAATCAAAGACAAAGACAACTACATCAAGCTTTAAAATCAGCAATGATGATATAAATTTTTTTTGATTTTTTTAACAACGAGGAATTTAGGGTTTGATCTATGAAAGCAGTAAAGAATAGGATGAGAGAAATGAATAATCATTGGTTTTGCAGGTTTACAAACAAATTTAACAAAATTTTAATATTGACTTTTATTTTTCAGAAATACTAAATTTTTTTGAATTTTTTACATTTCCTGGAGGAGACGCGACGCCGTCGGGTTTGTTAGTCCGACGCCGTCTCACGCGTCTGAAAAAAAATATCTTCTTCGTTTTTAATAGAAATTCCTACACGTAATTTTATTAGTTTAAATCTGTAGTATGCATGCATTAAAAACACCTGGAATTGTTCATTACAATCATATGATCTCAAAAAACTGAAGCGTATTAATCTAACAATTTATTTTAAATAGTGTGAATTTGGTCTTTATAAAACCGGAGATTTCCCTAGCACTTATTTTTGTTCCAATAATACCTTTGATTGTAGATAAGTCGATGTAAAAAAAACAAATCATGATTACAAAATTCATTCAAACATAATAAAACAAACAATAAAGAATAAAACACAAGACACTCCTAATATGCGGGAAAGTAAATATTGAGTTGCCTCCCAAAAAACGCTTTTCTTTATTTACGAGTCTTGGAGCTTGACTCGAAGTCACACGCTCTTACGTTACGTGACTTCATGAATGCTCACGTGTCCATGAATGAGCCATTCTTTCATACTTTCATCCACTTGGTATACGGGACCTAGGTTCAAACAGTTCTTGTACATAAATTTTTTCTTTTCGCACGCATTCTTGAACCTGTTAGTTAGATTTCTTTGGTTTAGCACAAGGATGGGTGGGATCTTACTCCATGATACGGGCCCCTAACGTTTAAATCTAGGTATGGTGGGTGGCATTTGGAATGTATAATTATCAAAGATCCTATTGAAAGACCTCAATCCCTTAGCACAATCATATTTGAGTTTAGTGATTTTCCTAAAGGGTCTACCCATTACAACTTCAGCCTTATTTATTTGAATAAATTATCCTATGTCTTCCAAAACCACAAGGTCCGTGATGTAGGTGAAGCTCCCTACAAATACGTAGACATCCCTAACTATGGCAACTAAATTCTTTCCTGTGCTCTCTAATCCTTATACCATTATAGTGTTGTAGGCTTTACGCGTGATAATGTTCATTGGTAAGAAGAGGTCAAAGTAGGCGACAGACTTCCTAAATCCGATCATACATTGGAACGCCAAGTCATTCCTATCGAAACTATTAATTGCCTATTCTCAGTGTAGCATTTTAACATTTTCGTACTCAATCAATTAATTAAGCACTTCATCGTCATCCGAATCATTGTCTGAATGAGGAAAGGGAGAAACAAGGGGTGTGTTAACTGATTCATCATCGGACTCAAGGTCATTCATATAAGTCTCATTAGGTTGGTTGGCGAAGTTGTTAAGGAATCGTTCAATACTCTCTAAGCAAGAGTCAACAAAGGCCGAAATTCTTTGTAGCTCGTGGAGCTCTTGGACGGCTTGTGCGCGCAGCGCAGCTGGTAGGACCAGACGATTACTGGTTGGTGGCGAATTCGCGTTCCCTATAATGAAGAATGGAATAGTCAATGAAAATTACGAACAAACACACAAATAAAAGATAGACTACGAGAAAGCTAATATACCGAATTACAGTCTCACTTAAAAGGATTCAAGCAAGTAGAACTAAGTTAAACAATGATCATAACCTAACTATTCCCCACGTAGTGGCGCCAAAAAATTGTTGCAGTCGTTATAGGACTTTAACAAGAAGTTTTACAACTCCCTAGGCAGAGTACCTAACCATTGTAGTAGTAGTATAGGAAAGACTTGAGGGTTATTATTGTTCTTTAGGGGAATAGGTTGGGAAGACTTGATCACGGTCTAACAGAATTCTAGGGGTTGAGAGAAGATTATTTTTGTGTTTTTATATTTATAGGAAAGCAGGTAAAATAAGGAAAGCAAGGTAAATCTTGGTTTTGAGAGGTTGGTCTTGGTTTAAACTATTAACTAATTAATAATCTATTTTACTGGGTGAATAACTTTATGATAATTAAATGTATTTACTTAATCATGCATTACTATCAGATTGCTTCTCCTAATCATGTTGCCTTGTCACACTTGTGATGATTTGTGTAAGTATTTCCTAAGTCATGAACGGATTACACGAACCCGTCGTCTATTTAATATTTCGTTAAGGTAGTATGAAGACTATTACAAGGCCCCTAAGAGTATATTAAATGCGTGTGAAATATCTTAAGATGGATCAACCATATAAGGGGGTAAGGTAGTATGAAGACTGTTACCCGATGGTATCCTTTCTACGCACTCGCATTTCCCTAGACGTGTCTACAACGATACAGACAAAAGTTGGTTTTATAAAGCCTAACGCGCACATTCATCAACAAGAAGCAACAATAATAGGATCTACAATCCGAATTTCATGCAATCATAAGCAAATACAAAGGAGGGTTTAGCCTAGCATGTTAAGGATAAAGCAAGAACATGATTATCACAACATACATGAAATATTGAATTGAATAATTGAATAATTCTCTTACTTGATTAAAACATTGGTTAGAAGGTAGTTACAATAGGGGCTTTAAGCCTTTAAAACACGACCTTTAAAGCTACTACAAAGACTAGGGTTCGTCTTCCCAAAAGTTATAGAAAGTTGTACACTTAAAACCATAAAATCGGTTTTGTATATATAGAGATATCGATGCGACGGTATCGCATTGAAGTCCTGACGCCGTCGCTACGTGGATGATTCTAGATCCCCTTTAAGTCGGCTGCGTCCTGACGACGTCGCTATATCTCTCATGCCGTCACTGGATAGATCACGACGGCGTCGCTTTATGCCTGCGACGCCATCTCCACGCTCTGTAAACAATACTTCTTCATGGAATTGGTGTAGGTCCGTAATCTTGTCCGTTTCTTCTCCAAATGAGCCCAAGTAACGTGTATTTACTCTAAATGCCATCCAAGTGCTAAAAACCTGAATTCAAATGATTAAACACATAATCTGGGCATATTTTCATGATTTGGTTAAATGACCCAAATAGTGTTATAAAATGACACATCCAACATAAAACCAAAACCAACCTCACACACCTGAATTTTATACCGCTTTCAATAAAAAATAAAAATACAAAGAAAAATTTTTATCTCGACCCTACAGACATGTTTAGTAATCTGTTCGAGCCTTCCCAACACTATTCCCCTAGAGCACGATAACACCCCCGAGTCTTTGCATAACTACACTACAAGGGTACATGTACTCTACCAAGAGAGTTGTAAACTTCAGTGTGAAGTTGTAAAACCCACATCAAAGTTTTTGTCGCCGCTGTGGTGGTGCATAGTAGTTTGAACTGTTATCAAGCTTAGGTCTACCCTTGATTTCTATCAAGTGAGAATTTTAATTTCTGTTTATTATCTTACTTTAGTCTATCTTAATTTTTGTTCCTTTGTTTTGTAAATCTTTCGGTTGACCTCCACCGTGAGACAAAATCCTATTCTTAACTCTTTAATATTACTCCAGACCTAGCCGACGAGGGCTACGAAAGCCCAATGACTAGTCCGAAGTGGTAACAATGGGTGCCAATTCAGCGATTCCCCTACAATGACCAACCGATGGAGCAAAACGAATGCTCGTTCCACGGA
This sequence comes from Tanacetum coccineum, assembly GCA_026074375.1. Lineage (NCBI taxonomy): Eukaryota > Viridiplantae > Streptophyta > Magnoliopsida > Asterales > Asteraceae > Tanacetum > Tanacetum coccineum. The sequence continues at coordinate 12,481 of BQNB010025460.1, read as the reverse complement.
CTTCGGTGTGAGGATCCAAACCAACATCTTAAGGATTTTCTAAAACTAGTGGACTCACTTGAACCTTGATGTTGGCAAATAGAGGAAAGACGCGCCTGCGTTTATTTATTAATTTTTTCTTCGCGTCTAAGCTAGCAATTGACTTAAACGACTTGCTCTGCAGGATCCATCTCCACATTGGTAGGGATCCTTACAACACTATTCCTAAGCTCAATTCTTTCCACCGAAAAGGACTGCAAAACTCTAAAATGACATCCTGATGTTCCAAAATATCAAGGTGAATCTCTTTCTTGAAGCATGGACTCATTTCAAGGACTTACTCTAAAAAGTCCCCCATCATGGCATCGATCTTTGGCTCCAAGTCCAAATCTTTTATGACTATGTCAATCCCGCCACAAGATGAACCATCGATCAGTCAGCCGGTGGTAAGCTTCGTGACAAAAACGCCCAAGAATCCTGGGCACTATTAGAGGACCTAGCCCTCTATAACAATGAAAGTTGGAATGACCCAAGGGACTTTGCTAAACCGGTCAAGGCAATCTCTTTGCCTCAAGATGTCCCGAGTACATCCGACTGTCGTCTCATCAAGCTCGAAAGTCAAGTCCAACGCTTGATGGAAGCTCATTTTGCTCCTAAATCACCCGTTCAAGTGAACAAAATCACTTCTTCATGCGAGATCTGTAGTGGTGCCCACGACACTCAATATTGCATGGAAAATCCCGAGCAAGCTTTTGTTGATTACGCAACCTCGCATACTGACGAAGCGGGAGGCAAGTGGTTCACTTTCAAACCCAAGCAAAACAATCTAGGTGACACCTATAATCCGTCATGGAAAAGTCACCCGAACCTTAGGTGGAGGCAACCTCAAAATTCTCAAAACAATTTTTCAAACCCACCTAATCGTTTTCAGCCCAACGGTTCATTCTCGAACCGCTCCTTCAACAACAATCCTCAGAATTTTAATAATCAATCAAATCTCGAAGGATTGGTGTCTAACTTCATGGCATCTCAAGATGCTAGATTATTTAAGTTTGAAGCTAATTTCAAGCAACGACAAGGCGAGATGACTAATAAAATCGACACAGTCTTGAAGGCCATCAATGATCGAATGACAGGAGCACTCCCAAGTGACACGATTAAGAACCCGAAACTGAATGATAACTCCACCTCTCCAGTTTTGTCTGCTCGTTCTTACCCAGTAAGAGAGCCTCAACGCTCATCCCAAATCCACGGTTCGATCAACGCTATCACAATGTGTTCCAAGAAACTGAATAAATCTCACAATGACCAACCTCAAGGTCATGACACAATTGCGGAGGAATGCAAGACGTCAGAAGAAGAATGAAAGGAAGAGAAGGGCAACCCAGAAAACATCAACACCAACCTACCCTCACCACCTAATCCATCACTCTCATTCATCACCAAAAAAGTTTATAAGCTCAATTCGTTCATTAAATCAATAAAATTGGTTCCCCGATCATCCGATGCGAAGTTTGTTTGCACAAAAGATAATGATGGAGACGTAATGTTTATTGAAATAATAAAAAAATATGATGATTCTTCCGAAGAGGAACTAGGAGAAGACGAAGGTACAGTAACAGGAGGATTAGGGGTAGAGTACTTTGACATATTTTCAACTAGAATCGAACTAACATATCATAAGTACTTAATGAGTGGACCAATTCCATCCTTGTTTTTGAGAAATCCTATCATTGTAGAAGGAAGTCGATCAAACCTTAAAATACCATGCAACATTGGATGGCTTAGATTTCAGTACTTGGTCTCAAGTATTGGAAAGCTAAATCCCTAATGCCCCATAATCTGCTTGTTCTGGTTTTGTAAAGATTGTTAAAAGTAGTACTGTTAAATCTTTGTAAATTAAGTACTGCTAGTTATACTAGTACTCTTAGACGCTAAGTTATATTTAAAACTGTTGTCAAAACTGTTACTTATAGTTAGGTATTGCTATTAGTTATTTCTATGTCTACTGTTAATCCATTATAAAACTGCGAAACAAGAATAAATTATTGATTATGTTCTTCTTGGTTTGACTAACTGCTCTTTTTAGGTATATAGGTCAAATGAAGGGTAAATTGGGGTTCCTCAATGAAGCATTATTTGAGGGAGGAATGTTGTTTTTCCTAGAACGTGTTGGTTTTAAACACCACATACCACAAAGGTCATCAGTTCAGCAATGTCTTATAGACATCAAGAATATCTAGTCCAGAGCAACGGCTACAGTACAAGATTCTCAATCCGTTGATAGTTGATAGATTTACTCAAAACTATAATTGTTAACAATGCATCCAATGTTTATACAATGAAGCATTAGCTTGAGTCCAAAGCAAACCGGACTATTGGAAAGACTTACTCAGAATCCGTTATTGCTGGAGTTTGCCAAAGAAACTAAAAGCTGATTGTGTGATTTTGGTAAGCCAAAAGAATAGATTGAATTGGTGCGGCTTTAAAAACAAAAAGAAGATGTGTGAAAAGTAGACATAGTGGCAAAGAGAAGTTTACAAAAGAATTAGAGTAGATAAAATGCGATCTTAAAAACAGAAAAGAGAGATAGGTAAGCTATTTTTCTTTCGAATGATGACTGCACACAAGTTTAGATATACTTCTATCAGCACGTGAAAAAACCCTAGAAGCGTACTTACCGATATGCGATGCAGAGTACTAATAATCAGCTGCGTACCAAGGTTCCATTCCTATTTCTTAGTTCTCTGCAGAAACTCCATATCATTGGTCCACAGATTATATAGCAATACTGTTCGAGTCATGACCTTAAAATCATGTACTAACATAGTAGGATTCCAGTTTGAGCACTCTAGTTCGACAGTACAGGATTCTAACTGCATCTTCATCTCTATATATCAATAATAACGCGCGTTGAGACCTTTATCAATCGCTGCTAACACTACTGATGACTAAAGGGTACTTGACTAATGAGAACTAATTATCCGTAAGATCTTACTGAACTATCCCCAATAACTACGACTAATTTGACTGTGCATACGGATCACTACAGACCATAATCTGGTGAGTAGCTACTTCATATACTAGGCATATACACGGGGGGGAAGTCCCAGTAACACGTTATCCAATGACAGTCTATAGGGTTTATTAAAACAAAATTCACTTCCTATACAATTGCATTTAATAACGAAAGATCTCAAAGTACAATACACGGAGAGTCCTAGATCTCTTCATCATATCCTAACGTAATCTATTCATAAATACGTCTAATCAAATCATCAGCATGACAATCAGAGTTTCGTATACTAAAACACTTGTTACACATTATATGACATTCAAAATGGCAAAACCGAGACTTTGAGCAATTTGTAGACAGGCACAACTCCGTCCATTGCAGAAGTACCAGCGTTTTGTATCTAGTACAAGCAACAATGCTTACCAAGGAAGATGAAGGAGTACTCGCTGAGCCAGATCACACTCAATCACCTAACGCTGATATACATCCGGTCATATCGCAAAGACATCAACAAAAACAGTTAGATGACATATGATTCATCTCAGAGTTCTATACAAACGTAAAAGAGTTAGAACGCATATCTACTTGCGAGTATCAACAAAGTCTAGTATACTCTAATCTTTTCTAGGCTAAGTTCACACTCTCATAATATATGAGTTCCGAAGTCTGTAACTCTGGAACGTCTGTCCATCCGCGCAACAACTCTAACACATTGACCAATCCCGACTAGGAGAAAAGAAAAAATAATCGACCAGATTGCAGCGAATATGCCTAAACATGCTCCAGTTACACGCATAGGTGCGGACAGTGGCTACAACACAGATGCGACTATCAAAACCTCCGAGCAAGCATCTTTACAGAAACACATACTGCAAGTCTGAATGAATCCATGATGGAATTAAACTTACATAACCTTTAACTTCATAGATTTTTGAACAGTTGGCACTCATAGGGAATATCACATACATATTCAATAAGTCAACTTCTGAAAAGGGGGTGCTTTTTCACCTCCGGGTTAGTGCAAGAGATTAACTCATCTAGATCATCAATTACACTGCATTAGCGTTTAACCTACAACTAATGTCAACTGTATCATTTGCTCACACTATGTAAGAACGCGCAGCAATATACTCACATAGTAACAGGAAGAATCAAGTATACAAGTGTCTTGAGATCAAACATATTGCGTATCATGGGGGCATGTTTTCATGCGAAACGATGAGGCAAGTAATCATTGCCCACTCGCTGCTGTTGTTATCTAAACTGTTATTTAAACATAGTCTCACACAGTCGAGCATGGATGAAGTGTACTTCTACCTGCAATCTATTCAGGGGTTGATTTTGACACATATGTACATCCAATACACACCACACACATCCATACAGTAAACTTTGCAATGCTACGAAGATCATAAATAGAATTCCGAATTACTACAATACAGCTGAGATCTATCGAGCGAAATAAGACAAGCAACTCTAACATAGCGACATACAATTTATGTCGGCACTGCTAAGAACAATCACTGTACCAACCTAACTCGTCAATGGGGGGGGTGGGGGGGGGGGGGGGGGGGGGGTGGGGGGGTGGAGGGGAGTTAACACACAACAATATAAGAAACGCCTATCATACATAATATTCAGGAGCCAAGAAATTTGAATTTACTTCTTACTATACTAACATCGTACATCTGAGGGGGAGGGGGCCTTCCAACACATATTTTATATATATACACTCTGAGGGGGGGGGGGGGGTAATCACAATCCTCAACAACTTCCTACTCACACCACTGACAAACACAAGTTCCACACCTTCTCTCACTCACAACGCTCGAAACCTTACTTAACTATAAACATCACAAAGTAACTATCGAATAGTGCGGCAGTATCAACCTCGATGCAACTATTAAAACATCATATAGATAGATACAAGACTACATGTGATGACTGAAACATCTCACATGCGCGTCCATATACTCCAAGATCTAACCACTTCAACGTAATTGCGACAATTACACACATTCTTTCATTTATGTTTATAACGTCGCTTAATCGAAATTTTTCTATTTTATTTGACAACTGTAGTCTACTAGTTATACAAGAATACTATTTTTGAAAGTTCCCATTTTTACAGTAAGCCTCTCCGTCTCTCTAATATACTATATCATCCTTATATGAACATTATCTTCATCATCATCGCTCATTTGATTATCATCTTCTAGTTTGGTTCTCTAGACGTGTTACTCATAGTCGGATGATTATAGGATCCGCAAATAATTCAAAAGTTGTGTATTGTTAGAACTAATTCTTGACGCTTGCATCGAACATATTAAAGTTCTACAATCATTATACTCTCGTGAAGAGATACTGTAGACGTATTATATAGTTCCTATAGACAGTCGAGCAAGGTCATAGCATTCTTCAACTACACACCGTTTAGCTGTCTATTCATAATACGATGCAACGTATGGAACCTTTTCCACGAATTCACATCGTTGGATTTAATGTGACTCATGTCACTATTATGGTGTCATATTAGATAATATTAGTTAGATCACTAGATGTGCAAGTGCCAGCTACCAATGACCGCGCGAGCCCGTTATATACATAGTGTAGTCTCACGACTCGCATCGTCTAATAGCAGAGATTTATAAACTGCAAAAGCAGTAAATTGCCTGACACAAACTTTGTTAGTTTTGACTAAAGACACGAATCCCGCATATACTTTCCACAGCAAACACAGACACGCAGGGAGGAAAATGCTCCATCTCGCACAGCTTGCAGACGTCAATGATAAAAGCAATCACATTAAAACTAACCTATTATTCAAGGAAGATGACTCCCACTAAATTTATTCAAGACAAGGTAAGCAGTGAGAAAGGATATTCATGAAGTTAGTACTAGTGGAGCAACAAAAGGTTACTGCTGTAGTGAAGTCCGTAGTTGATAAGCATTGCTTGAGGAAAAATATTAGTACTAGCTTAGAAGGAACTAATTACTGTATAAAAAGAAGGAGGTTGAAGGAGGTAAGGACAAATAACAAAGAACTAAGAAAAGCAATAACAATGAACAGAAGCCTGTATCCCAATATAGAAGTCTAAGAAAGCGATTAACAAAAACGTTTGAGTATTTGGTTGAAGCCATCAGACTTGCAAGAACAAAGAATGAAGAACAAAAGGGCACAGAGTTGTAATGGATAAGGAAAATTGCTATATCATAGATAGGAAGTAGATAAGAAAGGCATAAGAGCTAGTTGTCTGAAAGAGTCCAAGTCAACTAAGGAGATAGACGTTGGAATGAATCCTTTCAGTCATCCAGTGAATCATGCTCTAAAGATGAAACCATAAGACAGTTCCCAACGCAAGGAGGAATATAGGTATAGAATACTGATATGAAAAAAATCAGGAAGACTACAAGATAAGAGAGTTGATTAAGGGGAATATCTTATAAATGAGATTAGGCCAATTATTGAAAGAAGGTTTAGGATTATAAAAACACAACCTAATTAGAGCCTATAGAGCATAGGACAGCTTGAAAGCATAAAGTCTCCTGAAAAGAATTGAAGTAAGAAGATTTAATACACAAAAGGAAAATGAAGGAGAAGTGTCAAAAAGAATTCTGGACAGCAGAAAGAAGCTATAAGGACATATTTAAATACAATAACTGCCAGATTTGAACAAGTCATCAAGGATTTTAAACAGTACACCGTTATGTACACTACGAATTATTTAAAACTAAGCAGAGCACCAACACGGCAGCGAGTAAAACAGAGAATCGATTGCCGTGAAGCAAACTGTTCTGTTTCATCTCATCCAGGGAAAAATGCGTGCCGAAACGAACGACATTCGAAATTAGTGCATCAAGACACGGATGCGATGTTAAATTTCTGTCACCAACTATATAACCAATATGCTGAATTTTTTTCTTTCACTTAAAATGTATATCTCGTTTTCGCTCTAGTTTCTTCGTTATTAGGAGTTAGAAGCTCCATTTTATATCAAAACGATCGTCTAAGAAAGCTTTATCATATTTTTAATCAAAAATCAGATTTCATAAAATCTCGATCCTCGTTTTCCGCGCCAGTTTCTGTCCAAAACTTACACGTTACAAAGTGCGCCAAAATTCATTTTTGACCCAAAAACTCATTCACGGCACATCTAAAATGGCCTATAATCCACATTTAACGTCTCATGCAAGACAGCAGATTGTCATAATATATGAATCTACAACTCTCACGTACTGACTACCGACAAGTATCCTCAATGGTAGTTGTCATGCGATTGGTAGGGGTGCGGGTGAGAGTCGGGACATTTCCATACAAGTATAAAATTCTCATGATCAAAATGATACGTCACAATGAACATACGCAATTTATGACGAAGAGGAAGATGCTGCACGTATCTCGACTAAGCGTTAACAATATGATCGACTACGATTAGAATAATAGATAGCAGCTTGTTAGCCCTTGTTCACATTGATTGTGCACGCGACAGCACTTTCGCGTACATGACATAAACAGAATGACTCCTAATGAGAGCACTTACACGAGGTCTACAAACCGAACAATCAGTAATAGGCATCATCAATATGACTATCAAGAACTTACTACGCACAACAGCATCTTGTTTAGATTCTAGTACTCGCTTCTTGGATCTCATATGAGATTTGCATCACATTATTTAAAGCCTGACTGAATGAAGATGAAATTTGGAAAGAATCAAGTCATGAGTTTCGAACATAAACTCGTAGATAACAACGACCGATACTGGGCAAGCACCCACATATAATCTTTCACCAAATACAAACTTTCATCGCAGGATTATTTGTGATTAATCACATTTTACTGATAGCAATAAATGGTATTAACGTCCATATAGACATTATCGATGGCCTATAATCCACATTTAATTCGTTCAATCAATTTATAACATAAACTAACTAGACGACGCAAGATCTTATGGATTTCATCACATGCAACAAGTATAATAAAATCAAATGAACGAATCAAACGAAACAAATATAAAAGAGGATGCTCATAATGCTATTTTAGCAAGATCGGACTCGATAGAAAAATACGCTTGTTCCTTGTTCTTTTTGGCCGCGACTTCGGATACAAAACCAAACCCAAATCCGATCCAAAACCAAATCAATTAAACCAAAAATCACTACACACACTCTTGTGTGTCTTGCCTTTGGTTCGAACCCATCACCGAACCCAAAACCACAACTTTCACCAAATCAATCTTCACTAAACCTTCTTAAAATCTTCACCCACTAACTATATTTTAATTCAATCAACCCAAAACCTTCTTATTTTAATGAAATCTCAACATGCATGAAAACATCTTGCATGTGTTATTTTTCACCATGGATGACTAATTAAACATCACCTAAACAATATTAGATAGCTAGAACAATCAAAAAACCAAAGGTGTTTGTTTGCTTAGCTCGTTCGAACTCAAAAGAAAGAAGGAAAAGGAAAACAAGCTTCCACTTGGTTTTTGGTTAATCTAAACCATTTTTGAGTAAGGTTAATATGGATTTCAATGATCAAAACTTGGAAAAAGAATTTGTATATGTGTGTGTGAGTGTGGCTGGTTAAGGAGAGCAAAAAGAAGGAGAGAAACAAAATTTTTGAGCTACGTGTTTATAAAAGGGATTATAAATCTTAGAAATAAAACACAATCATTCCTAGCATAAAAAATTGGAATGGATTGAGTGTGTGTGTGTGTCCATAGTCGGCGGCTATGAGTTAGATACATGCAATTTTGTTTTGATTTTATTTACTTTTAATCCTTATACACAAGTTTAATCTAAAACGGTACTTGTACAAAGTAAAGGTAAACATGTCTATTTAAATAAAACGCGAGCTTCAGCCAAGGTCAAGGAACAAAAACGACAAGGTTAGTAAAATAATATTTTATGATCATAAAAATAATAACGAGACACGTCGCAAATTTTAGCGATGCTTAAAACGTTTAACGAATGCGCGGTCAATCGTTGACTCGCGAAACGTCAAAAATAAAAATTTCTAATTTCCGTTCGTAATAAAATATGAAAATAATTATTTACGACAAATAGAATTTAAATGTCGATGTTCGTTCACACGAATTTATAAAATAATAATTATGACGTCAAATTCACGATCGTCCTACGCGTCGTAAAACGCGAGTTGTTATAAAATGTCATGACCCGTATGCAGTACAATTGGATCATGAAGAAACAACTTGAACCTAGGGAAGATCCTGAGGGAATTAGAGGGATAAGAAATTTCACAAGAAGAATTAAGGGAATGCATATCTTCATAGAAAACTTCACTTATGTTTCAGACTTCATGATTGTTGAGGATATTAGTTCAATCATAGACCCTAGGCTGTCACAAGTAGTACTAGGGAAGCCTTTTGTTGAAATATCCGATATGACTCATGACTTATCATTAAGAGTGGTGAAGTTCACCGACGAAACCAATGAGATTGCCTATAAGATGCCCCATAAGATAAAACAATATAATTCATTGTCTGATTTGGAAAAAGAGCACACGAAATCAGTCTACCTTGGGAACGAGGAGGATAAGAGAAGAGGAGTAGAGTATGTGATGAGCAAGATATTAGGGTTCTGTAAGGAATGTTTAGAGCTTGGACCCGGATATTTGACTAGACTTGAAGACGAAGGAGGAGTCATGTAAGGACGTGTGACTCTAAGTCTAGCTAAAAGACTCTCTAATAAACAAAAGCGCTTATTGGGAGGTAACCCAATTTCTTTAAATTTAGTGTATTTTAGGAATGTCTTGTGTGTCTTGTATGTATTATGTCATGTGATTGTGTTAACTAATTTTTGGAGTTGATTTGATATGGTAAACAAATTTTATACAATCGGGTGTCAATACCAACAAGAATATGAGTTCTGAATTTCAAACGTAGTTAGCACCATCCTAGTAGTGTTTTGGGAGGTCAAGCTTATGAACATGTGATAGCTAAGACTTTAACTTAAACGTATCAAGTCGAATGGAGTCATAAGGATGAGTAACGAAGGAGATACGACTTTTAGAAGTCGAGTAATATTTTCTAGAAATTCATAGATTTAAGTCTCGTGTATAAAACAAATTACCTATACAAATGGGTAAATATCTAAGGTTTGGGGCCTACATTTTTGGAAAGTAGAATCAAAAGGGATCGACATAAGCTTTTGAAACACATGATTTTGTTAGAAAACGAGTGATTTATAGCCCGACGACGTCAGGAAACTCTTTAAAAACTGTAACAGCGGGTCCGAACCTTAAAGTAGGTAAACCGACAGTTAAAGCATGTTTTCCCAAAGCGAGGTCTAGAAATATTAAAAGTAGATATATTCAGCTACGTTTAGAGAGTTTAATGGATAAAAACGGACTAGTAACGAAGTAGATACGCTCATTTAAACTAAGGTTTAAAACCTTATAAAACTTGTTTTGGAGTTTCAAAAGTTGTAAAGATGTGTTATTCGTTTTCTTAAACTTTTGACTTGCGTAACAATATAAAACCACACTATGGGTATACGAAGGTAATAAAACTTTATAAAAGCGCATATGCATTGTTACACTTCATTGTCAAAAACCTAAAATGACTTAACATTATCTAGGTCGCGGTTAGGACTCATTGCTTGGTTGTACTTGTGATATTTCCGAATTTTACTACTTTGCTTGCAGTGAGTTTCATGGCCCCTATTTTACTTCTTTTAAATATTTTTGGGGAAAATACATGCTCATTCACAAACTCGTTTACATACTCATTTACAAACTCGTTTACATGCTTATTTACATACTCATTTACAAACTTGTTTACTTACTCGTTTACAAACTTGTTTACGTGCTCGTTTATTTTATAACACTGCAATTACTTTTCAAGACTTTGTGAGTTTATAGCCCCGCTTTAACTTGTTTATCATTATTTTACAAATCTCGGGGTGAGATACATTGCTTGTTTTCACTTATGGACACAAATACTTTACTTTCTTCAAAATGATTACGGATTAGCTTAAGTAGCGATAATCCTTTATGCCCGAATTATCATGAATCGTTAATTACTTTGTGTAAGCGCGAGTATTATAAATAGATCTATTGGGATTGACATCCCCGTCCAGGATTTGTGCCAACAAGCCCAACGGGCGTATACCATGTCGGATTACGGGTGTCTCACTTTGGACACTCCGTAGTGTACTTTGATTGTCTGAAATTGATTGGCATTCACTGGGGCACTTACTTACTTTGTTTGAAATTGATTGACATACATAACTTTGTCTAGTTTTGGTGTCATGAGCTTAGTGCAATCGTAATCACTTCTCCGGATATTGTATACCAAGCAATACTTACTTTAATCCTTGCAGTCCAACTTTGTTACTTTCTTAAACCTATGAACTCACCAACTTTATGTTGACACTTTTAAGCATGTATTTTTGAGATGCCTAACTTGTTAAGGCGTAATTCAAGTTCTTTGGGTCTTCATGTATTCAAGACTACATTTTCATAGACTTTTCATGCACTACTTGTCCTCGTTGTATTTTTAAACTATGAATTTCAATTGATGCAAACTTGGGACAAAATGTTATAACTTATTTATTTTCAATCAAATCAACGAGGTTATCTTTTAAACGACTCATTTAGAGGTCGTTCTCTTATATTTTGTGCTATTGTATTATGAAATAACGCCCCCGGTTACCATTCCGCTGCCACATATTTTAGGAGTGTTACAGATTGGTATCTAGAGCCAAGATTATAGAGAATTAGGTTGCATATTTTACCTAGACTATAACCATTTTCACAAACATTGCATCACATAAAATTTTTCATGTGCATACACACTACTTGCTTACATGACTTATACTTGCGTTTACTTGGCCTTACGTGCGTTTTACACTTTGTCTTATCATTGCCTTATATGTGAATTTACATTGCCTTATATGCATTTACAATTGCCTTATATAAAAAGTTATTTATATAAATACTAAAACCTTTCTCAAGACATTTTAAATGACACGATGGTCTTTAAAACTTTTTCATGATTTTACATAATATCGTTTACACAACATTGAAACTTGTCATAGTCCGCCGATCCCACTAGTTACCTCATCATCCGACTCCGAGTTGAACACCCGCCTCATATTGTTAAAACACCTACGCCATCTTGTAACCGCCGCCTAGAAACATGTCAATTAATTCGAACACGACTATAACCCGTCACCTCGTAACATATCATCATTGGATCACGACTTTTGGAATCCGACTTAATTTATTTTCTTTTACTCCGTTCGATTTTGAAGAAAATACCGACAATAAGACAAAGAATGAGTTCCGCGGAGAGTGAGCAGATGGTAGCCCAACGAGTTAATAATGCTATTGAGGTTAATGTTTAAGGAGAGACCTTCCCGTATTACCTAGTGAAACCTAAGTTGAAACTTTCTTAGACTCTATTTCCTATAGGAATTTGTATTGTACTCTCTTTTAAATTTTCATTGTGC